>JAQPPZ010015993.1:0-61372 GCA_028583015.1 Wollemia nobilis | reverse complement strand
TATATTGTATATGTATATTTTATGATGATGTATATATATATATATATATATATATATATATATATATATATATATATATATATATATATGGATCTTTTATCTCTTATGTGACTTCATGTGTTTGGTTTAATTTTGCATTTTAATTTTTGAATGATAAGATGTCATTAATCATGCTTTGAAATAAAAAAAAATAATTTTGATTTTGAAAATGTGTTTGTTGGAGTGATGATAAATTTTGATGGATTTTAGCAATATACCTCAAAGGATGTTATGTTGTTATGTGATTGTTGGTGGAGTTCAAAGCTCGCTAAGTCACGAAGCTAATCCTGTTTGTGAGGAATGTTTTGATATGGCTAAAATGGTCGTTTGCTTAAGAATAATCTTAAGGCTTTTATGGTAAAAAGAATATGTTTGATGTTGTTTTTGGAATAATGTGTTTGATAAGTGTTTGTAACAATTTATTGATTTTGGCATGAAAAATTTGAAAGATGATTTGCGCTAAGCAAGGAATTCTTAATTACTTAAGAATAATGCCATCATCACGAAAATCAAAATGAAATGCAGGATGATATATATAAATTTTGTTTATTCTTTAAAAATGCAAAATTAATGTTGGATAAATCATTATGTCACATGTGCAAAATATTTTATAATTTTTGTAAAGAAACATATGAGTTTTATTTTGGGGAATGAAAAATTAGAAGTATGACTTGCGCTAAGCAAAGAATTCTTAATTTCTTAAGAATAATACCATCATCGCAAAAGTCAAAATGAAATGCAGGATGAACAATAATTTATATGATAATAGAATAACTTGTATGATAATAAAATGATTTGTATAGTAATAAAATAATTTGTATAATAAAATAATTTGTATGATGATAACATAATTTGTAAGGAATGATGCAAATATTGGAATTATTTATCTAATAAAATTCCACAGGAATATTTTAAATTTATTTCCAAGACAAATTCAAATTTATCTAGAACCATTGTGTGTGAAAAGTGAATTCATTATCTATTTTGATTGTTATGATGATACAAAATCTCTCAAGTGACAAATGTGTGTGCTTTGTAAGGTTAATTTACCAATTTTTAGTAAGGTAATGATAAAGCAAACTTAAATGAACCAATGTGTGTGCGAGTGAAATGTTCATTTGACCATGATTTTTTGCATGCATTGGTACTGAACTACTATGTAAATCAAACTACCAAAAGTGAGTGAATCCATACACAAACATTAATCTTGCCATGTGAATAGAAATTACCCAATGTCAAGCAAGTTGGGCACAAATCACCTGTTATGGGGTTTACCTCATGGTTTTCGAATAACTGAGAAATTCCAGGGATTCAAGTTCAATACTCCCTTCTTTTCTTCAAATTTTGGAATAGGGGTTTCTTGTCCATTTCTGAACAAGGGGATTTTATTGCTTTTGTAATGGAATACTTTTCTTGATTTTCTGTCTTTCTTCTCTTTTTTTCTTTCTTTTTTCTCTTTTTCTTCTTTATTTTTCTTTCTTTTCTCTCTTTTTTTCTTTCTTTTTCTTTTTTTTCTCTTTTTGGGATACTTGCCCAGATTAGACGTGGGGCAAGGGATTTATTTTGGGTAGGGAGGAGCTTGTCCTTCTATCAATTTCTCAGTATTCTAGACCATGCACATAATAGGAAGCAAGAAAAACTTTTTCACTTAAGGTATTAAGATTCACTAAGCAATATCACTTTTATCGAATTTGCAACAAATTCATTTTTAATATGTAAAATGTGTTCTTGGTTCAAAAGAGTAGCAAAATAATTCTCAGACTCAAAATTATTTAATGAAATGATAGTGATCTTTGGTACAAGAGAGATTTATAATCAAAATAACAAAATCAAAATCTATTTAAATATGAGTTTTAGTGCATGGTTCAGGATATCTTTTAAATTTTATCTGAAATAAATTAAAATATAACTTGCAATCTTAGTAGATAATAAATGCATAGATACTGATCTAATAATGCTTTGAAATATTTTTGGAAATTTTTGGATTTTGTAATTTTTTTTTTGTTATTTTTGATGATATATTGGAATGCATGAGAAAATATTTACAACTATGTACAGTGATGAGGCTTTTGGCTTTATGCATAATATCTTTTCAGATGCATAATATTCATGGGTTCCTTGAGATATTTTCCATCCAAGGTCACCAATCTATATGCACCTGATCCAAATTTGGCAGTGACGATAAATGGTCCAAGCCAATTTGGTTGGAATTTTCCTTTAAGGTCTTTTCTTGCATTAGTATTTTTTTTATTTTTGTTTAAGACTAAATCTCCAACTTCAAATGATCTATTGTGAACTTTCTTTGCATATGATATTTTAAGTTTGTCTTGGTAGGCATGAAGATGCTCTAAAGCATGGATGCATTTTTCATCTAGAAGTTCCAACTGACTTAATCTGCCAACATGATATTCATCTCCTACTTCAACATATTGAAGTAAAAGAGATAAAGAAGGAACTTCTAACTCAAATGGAAAAACTGCTTCAGCACCATAGACCAAGACAAAAGGTGAAGCGCCTATAGGAGTATGAACACTAGTTCGATAAGCCCACAAGGCTGGATATAATTGTATATGCCAGTCACAACCTATTTTATTGACCAATATTTTTTGGATTTTGATTAGTATTTTATTAGATGCTTCAGCTTGGTCATTTTATTGTGGATAGTAAGGAGTAGACCATCTATGTTAAATTTTATATTTTTTACATAATTTTTTAACATCTTTGTTTTTGAAGCATGTACCATTGTCAAAAATGAGGTTAGATGGAATTCCAAATCTACAAATGATTTGATTGAAAATAAATTTGGATACTTGAATTCCTGTGCAAGAAGATAAAGGCATAGCTTCAACCCACTTTGTAAAATATTCTATTGCAGTTATTATAAATTTATGACCATTAGATGAGACAGGATTGATTTTACCAATAATGTCTAAACCCCATTTAGAGAAGGGCCAAGGAGAAGCTATGGTTTGGATTTCCTGAGCAGGAGCATGGACAAGGTTAGCATGTCTTTGAAATTTGTCACAACGATGCACATAATCATTAGCATATTTTCCCATGGAAGGCCAAAAATAACCCATTCTAAGGAGCTTTTTAGCAATGGCACCTCCACTAAAGTGTCCTCCATAGGACCCATCATGGGCTTCACTTAAGGCTTTCTTAGATTCTTCTAGGTTTAGACATCTTAACAAGATACCTTCAAAGGATATTCTATATAAGGTATTACAAATGATTACAAAGTGGACATCTCGCTTACGTAGTAGTCTAAGTTGGTTTCTATCTAATCCTTCAGGGAAAGTCCCATTCTGCAGAAAGTTAAAAATATCTATGTACCAAGGTTCTAGGGTGATTTCATTAATCAAAAACACATCCAATGGCTCTAAGCAAGATTTAGAAGAAGTGGGTTCTTGAAGTTTATGGATAATGATAGTAGCATATTCATCATCCAACTCCAAAGGTAACAAAGAAGCAACCACAACCATAGCATCTGCAACACGATTGCTTATTCTAGGAATAGCTTCTAAAGTTACTTTTTCAAACAATGAAACAAGCTTAAGCACATATTATTTATAAGGATGAAGTTTCTCATCTCGTGTTTGATAAAATTCATTGATTTGATTTATCATGAGTTGAGAATCTCCAAAAACTAATAAAACTTTAATATTTAAAGCTAAAGCAACTCGTAATCCAAGGATTAGAGCTTCATATTCTGTAGTGTTATTAGTGCAAGCAAATTGTAATTTAAAATATAAAGGTATTAGGTGCTTTTGAGGAGATATTAATATAATACCTGCACCTGCACCACTCATACATCTAGCTCCATCAAAAAACAATGTCCAAGTTTCAGAATGATCCTCTTCTAAATTAAGGCACTCATCTAGAAATTCAATATTCATGGGGTGAGTAGACTCTATAGGAGCAAAAGCTAACTGATCAACTATAACTTGGCATTTTATATATTTTTGGCCAATAAATGTGAGTTCAAACTCACTAAGAGCAAGAACCCACTTAGTTGTGCATCCTGATAAGTATGGTCTACTCATCAAGTATCTTAATGGATCAGATTTAGAAATAACATATGTTTTTTGACTTAGCATATAGTGATGCAACTTCTGTGTAGAAAATAATACTGCTAGACAAAGTTTTTCTAATGAAGTATATCTTATTTCATAACTTATTAAAGTCCTACTTATGTAGTATGTGGCTCGTTCTTTCTTTTCATCATCAATTTGAGCCAACATAGCCCCAAGTGCAAGTTTCAAAGCAAAAATATATAAAATGAAAGGACAATCTGGTCTAGGTGGAACAAGCACCAAAGGGTTAAGAAGATATTTTTTAATGCTATCAAAAGCTTCTTGACATTCCTTATCCCATTGAAAGGAAATATTTTTCTTGAGTAATTTAAGAAATGGTTCTGTTCGATCTGCCAATTTATCAATGAAGCGGTGAATAGCTTGTAATTTTCCTTGTAAGATTCTTAATTTTGATATATTTTTAGGAGGTGGTATATCACAGATAGCCTTAATATTTAATGGATCTATCTCTATGCCTCGCATAGAAACAATAACTCCTAATAATTTTCTAGATTTTACTTCAAATACACATTTGTATGGATTTAAATGTATCAATATTCTCTTAATCTATCAAATACTTTTCTTAAATCATTAATGTGATCATCTTCTTTAGTTGAGCGAGCTATAATGTCATCCACATAATCATGCAAAATTTCATACATCATATCATGAAAAATATATGTCATAGCTCTTTGATAGGTTGCACCAGCATTCTTTAAACCGAAGGGCATGACTTTCCAACAAAAAGTCCCCCAAGGTGTAATAAAAGCTATTTTAGCTTGGTCTTCAGGAGCTATTCTAATTTGGTTGTATCTTGAAAAACCATCCATAAGGGATAACATCCCACTCCCAGCTATAAAATCTATGATTTGATCCATATTAGGGAGAGGAAAGTCATCTTTAGGGCATGCAGTATTAATATCTCTAAAATCAGTGTAAACCCTAATTTTGGTAGCTTCTTTCTTAGTTACTGGGACAACATTAGATATTCATTCAACATAATCAATAGCTTGTATAAATATGACATTCAAAAGTTTTTCTAATTCACTCTTAACTAGTAGTGCTACTTTAGGATGCATTTTCTAAGTTTTTGCTTTACAAGTTTAGCATCTGGATGCACTACTAAATGGTCCATAACTATAGAAGGATCTAGGCCTGGCATATCTGCGTATGTCCAAGCAAAACATCAGAATATTCTGTAAGGAATTCAACATATAGCTTTTGTTTTTCTTCACTTAATTCAGATCCAATTTTGACCATGCGAGGATTGTCCTCTGTTCCAATGTTGATTTTTATGAAATTTTCTACAACAATATTCAACTCTCTTTCAAAATTAGGAGGTGTGGGTGACACCCCCATTTCTTGTAATTCTTCTAGTGTGCATTTAGCTAACTCTTATTGTGGATCAGTTGATTCTATATGAGCTATACATGGCATTGATCCATCAAAGAAAAATTTATTTCTTAGAATTTCATCAAGAGATATATCATGGCAGATATCCCCTTCTAAACATTCATCCACAGAAGCAATCATTTCTGGATAAACCATAGTCAACATATTACAAGTATGTATTTTTTTAGAAAGTTATTTTTGATCCATATATTCTTGATATGTTATAAGATGGTCATCATATTTATATGGAAATGGTTCTATTTTTGTAGGAATATATCCAAGACCACATCGAACTGGCCAATATACGACTTCTAAAGGTTCTCTTATACCACTTTGGTAAGGTCCTAAACCTTTACCTCTGTATCCCATATTACACATCATTATTTTTGGTTTTTCATATTTATTAGAAAAATAGCATCTAGCAAATCCATCTTGATCAATGGTAATCTGCATAACTAAAAATTTTCCCCAATCATATCCTGTGTACACAAATTCATAAATTCCAATGTGACAAATGCTCCCTTTCTTTGGTAAGCCTAGTGTTCTAGGGGATGGTGGTAACCTAGATATCACCAAAGAGTCTTGGGTAGCAAAATTAACTTCTTCTGTAGTTGCAAGCACTAAAGATAAATCCAGTAATACCTCATCCAAAATGGCGTATGTGTTGGCAATTTTGGGTACCTTGAGTACATTGCCTTTGCCTAAGTTTAGTTGTTGTCATTGATGTCAAGGAGCTATTGGTAGATGTTGTTTTTGATGTCAAGGAACTATTGGAGCAATTTGTTTTTATGTCCAAGGATGTGTTTTTGTTGAAGGTTTTAGTTGGTCAGTAAGTCTCCAAGAAAATTAGAGTAGCCCAGTTGCCAAAAATCCAGAAAAAGTTAAAGTAGAATAAGTTTGTGAGCTGTTGGAAAAACTGTCACGATTTCGTGACATGTTTGAGGAGAGAGAAAGTCATGATTTCGCGACATGCAGGAAGGCAGAGGCAAAGTGGGCAAAAGTGTCACGATTTCGTGACATGTTTGAGGAGAGAGAAAGTTTGGCAAAAACTGTTGCGATTTCGTGACATGCAGGAAGGAGAAGCATAGGGGAAAAAGTGTCACGATTTCATGACAATTTTCGAAGAAGTTGTACGGATGCAGAAAGTGTCACGATTTTGTGACAAGTTGAGTTGGTAGTGTTGAGTTGCTAGGAAGTGTCGTGATTTCACGACAAGTTTGAAGAAGTTGTACGGATGCAAAAGTGTCACGATTTCGTGACATGTTCTAGTTTCACGAGTAGTTGGCAAGAAAGAGCCTAAGGTAGTGAAAGCGTCACGATTTCGTGACATGTTTCATTTTTGCTAGTGCTAACCAAGAAAAGGATGAAGAAGTGAGAGGTGTCATGATTTTGTATAGAGTTGCTGATGACATCAGCAAAATGCAAAGGTGTCACGATTTCGTGATAGTTGTGGAGAAGAAGGCAGTGAAGTCCAGAGCGTCATGATTTTATGACCAAAATCATGATGACGTCAACAAGAGGCAAAGGTGTCATGATTTCATGACAGTTGTGGAGAAGAAGGCAGTGAAGTCTAGAGCGTGACGATTTCACGACAAGATTCATGATGATGAAGGTGGTGGAATTTACGATAGACAATGGAGAAGAAGGCTATGAAGTCTAGAGGATCATGATTTTGTGACAAGATTCATGGTGATGTGAGGGGGTGTTGTCAAATCAAAGAAGGTGCTCGACAGGAGTAGTGTCACGATTTCGTGACAGCGTGTAATACAAGGTGTACGATAGACCAAGGCGTAGCGATATCGTGACATGTTTGAGTGTCGTGCAAGAAAAGCCATAGAACAGTAGAAGCGTTTGAAGCCGACGAAGTTAACCTTTGCCGACAAAGTATAAAGTCTTATAGCCGACGTGGTAGAAGATTGAACAGCCGACTAAAGATCAAAGATTTCATCTTGAGATTGTGAGTATTAAAGGAAGACTGTTTGAGCATTTTTGTGTGTTGTTGGTGTGCATTCGAAGTGTGATATTCATAGAGTGAGTGCGACAAGTGAGGTTCGATCTCAAAAAAGTAGAGAGTGAAGTTCGACTGTAGCCTTAGGGTGCATTTCGTTGAATCTTTTAAGTGTCAAAGTCTGAGCTATTGTTTGTGTGAAGAAAGTGTTGTTGTTCGTAAAAGGATTGTGCAAGGAGAGTGTGCTATTGTGGTTACACATAGTCTGTGTAACCGAAAGCGAAGTGTGCAAGGTGGATGTTGCTGTAATTACGAACAGTTGTAAAGGTCGAACGGCGATAGTGCTGCTATAATTTTTGCGAAGACTACACTACTGTTTCTGCACAGAAGTTGAGAAGATAGTGCAACTATAACTTAAGAAGATTGTAGTTGTGCAGACAGTGAAGAATTGTTTTCCAAACCAAGTGCCGAAAAGAACAAAGAAAGAGGACAGAATTGTGCCATACCGAAGGACTATGTTTTGGTGCAGAAAAGAGGACCAACTTGTTGTGATAGAGTTGAGGACAGAGATCTCCAGCCAGAGCAGGGAAGACAGGTGTCTTCTGTGGAAAGAGTTCCACTTGCTAAGGGCAAAAGAGATAGAGGTCTTCTAGAGGATCACTAGCAAAGCCGATTTAGGGGAAGGTGTCTCCTTTGGGCTGAGGCTCATAAACATTGTAATCGGGAAGGATTCCTAGAGGTTTTGATATAACTTTTAGAGGAAAAGTTTTATCCGTGGAGTAGCCCACCTTGGGTGAACCACGTTAAAATGGGTCTTTTATGTGTGATGCTTTCTGTCTTGTTTAATGTTATGTTGATGCCACTTCTATCTGAAATTAAAATTATTAAATGGTTTTATCTTATACTGTTCACCCCCCTCTCAGTATAAGTTCATGTTCTTCAATTGGTATCAGAGTAGGTCTCTCTAGAAAAAGCCTAACAGCTTGGAGAAGGATCTAACAGAGGAACATGTAAATTCAGAAAAGTTTGAATTCGATCTCAAGAGTGAATTCTTCTTGGCCTTGAGAAAGCTTGAGAAACTCAGGGAAGAGAATTCTGTTCTTAAGCAGCATTGTCAAGAAAAAGAGATAGCAAGATCAGAATTGGCTCAACATATTATAGATTTCAAAATTCTTGCTGAAGAAGGGAAGAAGATTGAACAAGTTCTAACAGAAGATCTAAAAGAAAAGGTAGCTGATTGTGAGAAACTAGAAGGAGAGATTATGTCTCTTAGAGTAAAGTTAGAACAGTCAACTCTCAGATAGAATTTTACGTGTGAAAAGAAGGATGGCATCACCATGTATGAAACAGGGTCTTCAAGCAAGAACAATCTTCATTCTGAAGAGCAATGGATTCCAGTTGATCGCAAGAAGAACAAACTTCCAAGGCATCAAAACAGGTTACATAATACCTTCCATGGATATTGTTTTTCCTGTAAAAAATTTGGTCACATAGCTATGCATTGCAATAAATCTCTGAAGAGTCATAGTAAGGAAAATGTTAACTCATTTGCACCTCTTATGAATAAAAATATCATGTGTTACAAGTGCAAGAATTTTGGGCATATAGCAAGGATGTGCAGCTTGGATAAATTTAGCTTTGAGGTCTCAAAAAGGAGGAATGTGATAGAATCTAAGTCAATGATAGTTCAAACTGCTTTTCATGCTCAAGACAAAGTAGAAAAATGGTATCTTGATAGTGGCTGTTCAAAACATATGACTGGCGAAAAAGGAAAATTTTTGTCTTTAAAAGAAGCAACCAGAGGAACAGTCAGTTTTGGAGATAACAAGTCCGCAAAGATCTGTGGTAAAGGAACTCTTAGTTTGGATGGGAAATCCAAAACAAAAGATGTGCTTTATGTAGAAGGGCTAAGACATAATCTACTTAGTGTGAGTCAACTTTGTGATCAAGGGCACATAGTATCTTTCTTTTCTGATAGATGTGAGATAAGTAAAGAATTAAATGGAAAGCTTATTGCTAAAGCTACAAGGACTCCAAACAATCTTTACATGTTGAGTGAGATAAAAAGAGAAAATGCCTTCTAACTCAAGAAGATGAGAGTTGGTTGTGGCATAAAATATTGGGACATTTGAGTTTTGATAATCTGGTCAGTATTAGTAACAAGGAAGCAGTTAGAGACTTGCCCAAAATAAAAAGGCCTCAAAACATCATTTGCGGTCCTTGTCAACATGGTAAATAGACTAGAACCAGTTTCAAATCGAAAGGGTATTCCTCGTCCAAACCCTTGGATCTTATTCATACTGATTTGTGTGGTCCTACCAGAACTCAGAGCATTCAGGGAGATAGCTATTTCATGTTGTTTATAGATGATTACTCGAGAATGACTTGGGTTACCTTTCTCAAAGAAAAATCTGAAGCTTTTGAAAAATTTAAAATTTTTAAAGAAATGATTGAAAATGAGACTGACAAGAGAATCAAATGCTTAAGATCAGATAGAGGAGGAGAGTTCACTTCAAATGAATTCATGGAATACTGTGAACAACATGGAATCAAAAGAGAATATTCAGCAGCAAGAACTCCTCAACAAAATGGAGTAGTTGAAAGAAAAAATAGAACTGTTGAAAATATGGCGAGAGCAATGTTAGATGAGTCAAAACTTTCAGATGGTTTTTGGAGAGAAGCAGTAAATACAACAGTCCACATCATTACCAGGGCTCAACTCAGAGTCAATCATCATAAAACTCCCTATGAGCTGTGGAAAGGAAGACCAGCTATAGTTAAACACTTCAAAGTGTTTGGGAGTAAGTGCTTCATCAGAAGGGAAGATCAAAATCCAGGTAAGTTTGATCCTAGGTGTGATGAGGGAATTTTTCTTGGATATTCCAGCAAAAGTAAGGCCTACAGATGCTTCAACAAAAGAACTCATACAGTTGTAGAGAGCATAAATGTGACAGTAGATGAAAAGACAGGAATAAGAGAACCAGTCAAGGAACTCAGTGATGGAATCTGTCAAGAAGAATTCAGAGAAGTGTCAGATGAAGAAGAGGAAAAACAACAGCTGCTTCCCAAAACCCCTTCACGGTATGTTCAAAAACATCATCCCAAAGACTTGATCATCGGTGATCCAAATAGCAGGCAAACGAGAAGAAGAGTCATTTCTTCACATGAATCTGCAAATGTTTCATTGTTATCTCAGATTGAGCCAAAGAATTTCAGTGAAGCATGTACAGATGATTTTTGGGTACAAGCAATGGATGAAGAGCTAAATCAAATAGAGAAAAGTGAAACCTGGGACTTGGTTCCAAGACCTAAGAATAAGAATGTCATTGGCACAAAATGGGTCTTCAGAAATAAACTTAATGAGGATGGAAATATTGTCAGGAACAAAGCGAGGTTAGTCTGTAAAGGGTATGCTCAAGTCGAAGGTGTTGATTTTGAAGAGACGTTTGCGCCTGTTGCTCGTCTTGAAGCGATCAGAATGTTTTTGGCCCTGTCTAGTTTCAATTCTTTCAAAGTGTTTCAAATGGATGTAAAGTCTGCTTTTCTAAATGGAGTGTTGGATGAAGAAGTCTATGTAGAACAGCCAGAAGGTGTGTCTCTTTCAGAACAGCCAGACTATGTGTGTAAACTAAAAAAGGCACTATACGGGTTAAAGCAAGCACCCAGGGCTTGGTACTCAAGACTTGATGGGTATCTTCATGAACAAGGGTTCAGGAAAGGCGTGGCAGATTGCAACTTGTACATTAAGAATAAAGGTGATGATATGATTATCATAGTTGTTTATGTCGATGATATTATTTTTGGGGGAAATAATACTCGGATGTGCAAAGTTTTTGCTAACACCATGCAAAAGGAATTCGAGATGTCCATGATTGGAGAGCTGTCATTCTTTTTAGGACTGCAGATTGCGCAATCAAAAAATGGTATATTTCTTTCTCAAGAAAAATATATCAAAGAGATGTTAAAAAAATTTGGGATGATGGACAACAAACCTGTATGTACTCCAATGATTACAGGGTGCAATCTGAGCAAGGATGATGAATCCCCACGACAGATCAGAAATTGTATAGATCTATGATTGGCAGTTTACTATATAGTACAGCTACCAGACCGGATATCATGCAGGCCGTTGGATTAGTAGCAAGATTTCAAGCAGCTCCAAAAGAATCTCATGTTATGGCAGTCAAGAGGATATTCAGATATTTGAAGGGCACTGTGGATTTTGGGCTTTGGTATCCCAAAGGTGGTGATTTCACCCTCACAGCCTATACAGATGCAGATTGGGCAGGCAGTATTGATGATAGGAAGAGCACTAGTGGTGGAGCATTCTTTACGGGAAAGAGTCTGGTTTCTTGGCTAAGTAAGAAACAACCTTCGGTTTCCTTATCTACAGAGAAGTGAATACATAGCAGGAGGTTGGGTGTACTCAGGTTTTATGGATGAAAACAACCTTGGAGGATTTCAAAGTCATGCATGAACAACCTATTCCTATTCTTTGTGATAATTCAAGTGCCATAAGTATTTCTAAAAATCCGGTAATGCACTCAAGGACGAAGCACATTTCTATCAAGTATCATTTTCTAAGGGAAAAAGTGCAAGAGAAGCAGGTCAAGCTAGAATATGTACCCACTAAAGAGCAAATTGCAGATATCTTCACCAAACCCCTTCCAAAAGATACGTTTGAGTATCTAAGGGAGAAATTGGGAGTTGTACTCTCACCTCGAGATTAATCACCTCATCAGGAGGTGAGGGAGGGACTAAGCTAAGAGGCTCATTCTTAGTCCCAAGCCCCAAAGGTGACCCTTTGCCATTGATGACAAAGGGGGAGAGATTTAAGTAAGGGGGAGTTTTCAAGTTTTCAAGAGAAGAGGAAAGCTTCAAATCAGGGGGAGCAAAACTTGGAGAGATTGATTTCAGTTTTGGCTCTTGGAAGATGAGTTTTAGTTAAGGGTTGCCATCAATGACAAAGGGGGAGATTGTTGGCAATTTTGGGTACCTTGAGTACATTGCCTTTGCCTAAGTTTAGTTGTTGTCATTGATGTCAAGGAGCTATTGGTAGATGTTGTTTTTGATGTCGAGGAACTATTGGAGCAATTTGTTTTTATGTCCAAGGATGTGTTTTTGTTGAAGGTTTCAGTTGGTCAGTAAGTCTCCAAGAAAATCAGAGTAGCCCAGTTGCCAAAAATCCAGAAAAAGTTAAAGTAGAATAAGTTTGTAGGCTGTTGGAAAAACTGTCATGATTTCGTGACATGTTTGAGGAGAGAGAAAGTCATGATTTCGCGACATGCAGGAAGGCGAGAGGCAAAGCGGGAAAAAGTGTCACGATTTTGTGACATGTTTGAGGAGAGAGAAAGTTTGGCAAAATTACGTGATTTGGTGTAGAAGGGATTTTAGAAGTATGGATGAAAGTGTCACGATTTTTGAAGTTGGTTGGGTGTTGGAAAGTGTCACGATTTCGTGACAAGTTTCGAAGAAGTCGTACGGATGTAGAAAGTGTCACGATTTCGTGACATGTTCTAGTTTCATGAGTAGTTGGCAAGAAAGATCCTAAGGCAGTGAAAGCGTCATGATTTCGTGACATGTTTCATTTTTGCTAGTGCTAACCAAGAAAAGGATGAAGAAGTGAGAGGTGTCACGATTTTCATAGAGTTTTTGATGACGTCAGAAAAAGGCAAAGGTGTCACGATTTCATGACAGTTGCAGAGAAGAAGGCAGTGAAGTCCAGAGCATCACGATTTCGTGACCAAAATCATGATGACGTCAGCAAGAGGCAAAGGTGTCACGATTTCATGACAGTTGCAGAGAAGAAGGCAGTGAAGTCTAGAGCGTCATGATTTTGTGACAAGATTCATGATGACGTCAAAAAAAGTTATAGCGTCACGATTTCATGACAGGAAGAAGAAGGCAGTGAAGTCTAGAGCGTCGTGATTTCATGACAAGAGATTTATGGTGACGTAAGTGGTGTTCGCTGATAGCAAATCAAAGAAGGCGCTCGATAGGAGTAGTGTCACGATTTCGTGACAACGTGTAATACAAGGTGTACGGTAGACCAAGGCGTAGCGATATCACGACATGTTTGAGTGTCGCATGAGAAAAGCCACAGAACAGCAAAAGCGTTTGAAGTCGACGAAGTTAACCTTTGCCGACAAAGTATAAAGTCTTACAGCCGACGTGGTAGAAGATTGAACAGTCGACTAAAGATCAAAGATTTCATCTTGAGATTGTGAGTATTAAAGGAAGACTGTTTGAGCATTTTTGGGTGTGGTTGTTGGTGTGCATTCGAAGAGTGATATTCGCAGAGTGAGTGCGACAAGTGAGGTTCGATCTCGAAAAAGCAGAGTGAAGTTCGACTGCAGCCTTAGGGTGCATTTCGTTGAATCTTTTAAGTGTCAAAGTCTGAGCTGTTGTTTGCATGAAGAAAGTGCTACTGTTCATAAAAAGACTGTGCAAGGAGAGTGTGTTGTTGTGGTTACACATAGTCTGTGTAATCGAAAGCGAAGTGTGCAAGGTGGATGCTACTGTAATTATGAACAGTTGTAAAGGTCGAACGGTGATAGTGCTGCTATAATTTTTGTGAAGACTACACTACTGTTTCTGCGTAGAAGTTGAGAAGATAGTGCAGCTGTAATTTAAGAAGACTGTGCTGTTGTAGTTGTGCAGATAGTGAAGAATTGTTTTCCAAACCAAGTGCTGAAAAGAACAAAGAAAGAGGATAGAATTGTGCCATACCGAAGGACTATGTTTTGGTGCAGAAAAGAGGACCAGCTTGTTGTGACAGAGTTGAGGACAGAGATCTCCAGCCAGAGCAGGGAAGACAGGTGTCTTCTGTGGAAAGAGTTCCACTTGCTAAGGGCAAAAGAGATAGAGGTCTTCTAGAGGATCACTAGCAAAGCAGATTTAGGGGAAGGTGTCTCCTTTGGGCTGAGGCTCATAAACATTGTAATCGGGAAGGATTCCGGAGGTTTTGATATAACTTTTAGAGGAAAAGTTTTATCCGTGGAGTAGCCCACCTTGGGTGAACCACGTTAAAATGGGTCTTTTATGTGTGATGCTTTCTGTCTTGTTTAATGTTATGTTGATGCCATTGCTATCTGAAATTAAAATTATTAAATGGTTTTATCTTATACTGTTCACCCCCCCCCCTCTCAGTATAAGTTCATTTTCTTCAGTATGAAGTAGACAAATTATCTTTCTCACTTGTTTATTTAGATGTTGTGAATTTAAACACTGTAGATTCAGGTGGTGATTCTGTTACTATAGACTTAGGAAATGGATTAGGTATATTTTTAGAAGGTTATGATGATGTTGATGTTGATGATTTAGAACATGTTTTTTATTTAGGAGGTGATTTAGATTTGGAAGGTTTTGATGAGGAATATGGACTAGATTGAACAGAAGTCATAGTGGGGCAAAATGGAACCCCTACAGGTTCCACCACAACACACATTTCAAATGGTCTAGGATCTCCATGAATAATGACTAATTGATTTTTAAATTTAAATTTAACACATTGATGTAATGTGGAAGGTACTGCTCTCATTGCATTGATCCAAGGTCGACCTAGAAGAATGTTATATGATGCAAAACAAGGTACAACAAAAATAGTCGTATCTAAAATCCTTGGACCAACTTGCAATGGGATCTTCATAACTCCACATGTTTCTTGAGTTTCATCATTAAATGCTTTAATGATCATTTCAGTATTTTTCATATCTTCCTTTTTGAATCCAAATCTTTGAAAGAAGTCATATGTGCATATATTTAGTGAAGATCCATTGTCAATTAAGACTCTCTTAACTCCTACATCTCCAATAAATGTTGTGATATATAAAGGATTATCCCCATACATACTTTGAGGAGGGATTTATTTATCATGAAAGTCTATGAAGTTTATTTCATCCAAAGTTACAACATTTACTACAACATTAGGTTCAATATATTCAGGTACCATCATCTTACCCAAAGTTCTCATTAATTCTTCTCTATGTATAGAGGAAGTTCTTAAGAGGTCCAAAAGAGATATTCTTGTCGTGATAGTAGCTAGTTGTTCATTTATATCATATGGAGATCTTTGTTGTGAACTTGTTACATTATTTCCCTTAGTAGGATTTTTCAATACAAATGGGGTTGTTTTTTCACTTTGATCTTGAGAATTTTGGTTTTGTGCTTGTTGTCTTGTAACTACTCCAATGGTACCTACAATGTTACTATGTCATGGATTACCAAAACGAGGTCTAGCATTTTTTGCTTGCTCATTTGTAAGCCACTGTTGAGATGATGGTCTAGTAGTCATCCTTCTTGGAATGGTTCCTCTAGGACCAATAAATCTATAATAGGTATGACTTGATCTGATTCATATTCGAAACTATTTGACTCAATCTCTGCTTCACTTCCTATTTCACTTTCTTCATCGCTTTCTAAAGATGTAATTTGACAACTTCTTAAGGGTCTAATAGTAACTTGAGATTCAGTAGTTACACATGATTTTTGCAAGTTTTGATGAGGTAGAAAACCACTAATAGTTTCCACGTATCGAGTTGGATGAGGAACATTATGGTGTTCTACTTGATTTATGGCTTCTTTACCATGCTTCGGTAAAGGATGTTGAAAAATGTCCAAACTTTGATTTGCATTTTGATTTTGAGTTTTCTTTGTATTATTTTGAGCATCTTTTGGTGCAAATTTTTCTACTTCCATTTTTCCATTGTCAATTAGGTCTTGTATCATATGTTTCAATATCTTACATGAGTTTGTTGAATGACCATCAGTCCTATGGAAGTTACAATGCAGATCGGCTCTGAATCTAACCACGGTTGTATCAGGTTGTCTTATCTTAGGCAACCGTATCAAACCTTCTTCTAATAGTTGAGGTAAAATCATATGCAAAGGTTCGTTTAATCTTGTAAATTCCCTTGGTGGTTTATCAGGAACCTTCAACACAAACGTCTTTATGGTTTTTGTAAGATTAACGTTTGAATTGTTTCTACTGTCAGTAACTCCATCACCCACTACTTGTTTGTTTTTGTATTGATTCTTAGAAGTTTTATCTTCATATTTCTTCTTAAATTGACCTCTTCTAATAAGGGCATATTCTACCCTTCTTGCTAGATCAATGGCTTGGTCAAAGGATGTTACTGTTGTAGTAGAAATATCATAAGACAATTGTTCTTGCAAATTGCCTATGAATATGTCTAGCATTTCCCGATGAGGTAATGCAAAGTGTAGTTTGCCTAGAAGTTGTCTCCATTTTGTCAAGAACTCAGAAAATCTTTCCTCTTTTCCTTGTTTTAAGTTGTATAAATATTTAATGGTCACATGCCTTTCTATATAGGCACTAAACGGATGAACAAACATCTTTGTTGTTTCCTAAAAATTACTTAAAGAGTTATTAGGTAGTTGATAATACCACTCAAGGGCCATGCCTCCCAGACTTTTAGGAAACATCTTTAGCAACAACATATCATCATGAGAAACATCATGACATGATGTCCTAAACATGCGAAGATACTCTATAGGATCTTCAGTTCCTTTATATATTGGGAGGACAGGCATAGGGAAATTCTTAGGATAAGGTTGGGCTACAACTATAGGATCCAAGGGTTGGCTACACATCTCTCGATAACTGTACGAGGGATGGTAGGGATCCATTTGGTCAAGACGAGAAGCTAATTGTTTCACTATAGCTTCAAGTCCTTGTTGTTGTTTTCCACCAAATTGGTTTTGTTGCATCATATTGTTGTGTCTTTGATAGTAAGTTGGTGTTGTTGTGTGAAGATTTCCAACTGAAACACTGTTGTGTAAAGTGTTTGTGGGAACTATGTTTTGTTGAGTTTTTTGTTTATAATTGGTATTTTGTACCTGTTTAGCCTTTTGTTTCTGATTTTACATTTGTTGATTAAGATCTTGAGAGAAGATAGAAGCAAATGGTTGCTTTTTTTGTTTAGAATTTACCTTAGTGTTGCTAACAGCCACATTAGATGATTGTGTTTTTGGTTTTGAGACATTCTGATTCAAAGGTATCATGTTTTGAGTAGATGTTCCTGCTTTATTATCATCTTGATCTATTGAAGACATGTAAGGTAATGTATTTGTATGTATTCAAAAATATTTTTCTAAAGCTACTTCCATAGATCCTTCTCCTGAATTATCCATTTATACTGCTTGACTAAATTCTCCTATGTGAGCTTTTATGAATTGAGTAAAATTTGAAAGAGATTCAAATTTTACATTTCCCTTTTCATCTAAAGTAGGTTCATTAGGATATTTTATTTCGTCTTCCTCATTATCACCTTCATATTCTGAAGGTACATCTTCTTCAATGAGTGCTCTATCCTCAACATTTTCTTGTTTTTGTTCTCCCATATTATCATTGTCTATTTGTTTACCACTTCTTAGTATGGGCATGTTGTCTTAGGATAATTATTTTTTTGCAGATATATATCTTATATATATGTGCTAAATTTTTAGGTATATATGTTATATATATACCTAACTAATAAATAAATACTATGATTGATTTTTGATTTTTGAGTTTTTTAATTTTTTGGTTTTTTTAAGTTATGACAACAAAGCAAACACACCTATATAATATTACACCTTAATTTTCTTGAAAATTTTTATATATATCATTAATAGGTTTGAGTTGATCTGGTGTCATGTAATATTCTTCTTCGAATTGGAAATGGTCTTTTGAGAACCTTATGAAATGTGCTAGTGTAATACAATCGACTTCTAAGTTTGACTTGTAAAAATACAACTCATGGCAATATTCCCTATAAAGCACAGCTCTAGGAACACTATTAAACCTTATTCTATCATCTAAAACAATCTCTTGATTTTCCACTCATGATAAGAACTTATGTACTACTATTGCATCCTCAAGGTAATATTCAAAAGGGTAAAGGTCTGGAGAAATTATGGCTCTTTTGTCGGCTAACCACCTATCACACGCTCTTTGAAGGTCAAAATAGAAGGGTGCGCTCTAGGGATCCAAGACTCTGGATAGGTCAAACCTTATGATTTATTTAAGTTCAAACTTTCTAGCTTCTATAATATCTAATCTTCTATCAAGCTCGTTTCAATGTTCTTGAAATGTTAAGTTACGACTGCCAACTAGTGAAGAGATTTCTTGGATTGACAATGATATACTGACATTAATTAGAATGGCTCTTCTTCTGTTGTAATCTACCATCTATAAAATGCAAATTTTGTGTGGTCTTTAACTAATGTTTTTGTTTAATTTTTGTTTGGTTTTGCTTTATTTTGTTTTGTTTTTGAAATAAGAAGAAATGCCTATGTATTCACGTCGGGTTCACCAAAGAATGTAGCCCAAAAATTCTTTCACTCCTTTCCTCAAGGCTGATGGATCCACGCCTTAGAGGGGAAGGGGAGAATGTATGGCCTACACCTCAAAAGAGAGGCACTTAATCGTACCTTTTGTATATGGTGATTTTTGACAAATGGGTTTGGGTTCACCAAGAAGCATTTGTGGCTGCTTCTATACCTAGGATGTGGGATTTGTTTGGATGTGTTCATTTTTAAACAAATCACATACATGCCTAAGTTTGGCCAATATGTAAACTAAACTAGAATATATGCAATTCATATTTATATGAAGATAACAGATATGAAAACAGAATGCTAATGCAATGTTACACCTTGATTTAGAAAGAAATTCAAACATGCACCTGATCTAGACATCTGATGAAGATTCTATCATTTTTTGTAGGTCAAGATCATCTCTGATTTTATAGAATCATCTGCAATTTGTCAATATCATCTCTAATTTGACAAAATCATCTCATATTTGATGAAATCGTCTCAGATGATGAAATCGTCTGAGACGATTATGTCAGAAACCTACAACAGAGCAATTTGATGGCAAAAATGGTGCAACATGCAATTATATGATTACAATTCTAGGATAAATGGATAGATTAATTATATAGAATGCTTACTGAATGATCAATATTAATTCTACTAAAACAAATGTGATGATTTATATTTTAAATAATGACCTTATGTAAATTGAAATAGAATGAAGGTGAACGCCAGATGCAGTAGTTAAATATAATAATCAAAGGTAATGCAAATTAAAAATTAAAAGCAAAGAGATGCAAACAGAGTTTTGAAGTTGCCCCCAAGTGGTCTGGTGATGAAATCACCTCCAATATGACAAAATCATCTCCGATCTACAATGATATCATCTCCAATTTAACAAAATCACCTAGGATGATTTTGTATACACCAAGACGAAGCACAATTGAAATCTGTAGTAAAACAATCAAACTAAAATGCAAAAAGATAGAGCTCTATTCGCTTTACTAGCTAACACACTCAGAAATGCAAGAAATTGATCAGCCAGGGGGATTTCTAAGAAAATACCTTAGATTAAATAGGCTTGAAACTTTGTTGGGAGGGTTATGATTCTCCCTATTCTGAATGATCTCAAAATATTTCAGAACCATAATGCCTACGTGCTTATCCTAAGATAACCAGGGCAGTTGCAGCTAATTTTATCTTTTTGTCTATCCGGGAAAATTTTGTTTTAAATAAAATCATCCATACAATTTCGTCTAAAAATTTAGGATGATTTCAAACAATTAGAGACGATATCGTTCGATCGGGGACGATATCGTCGTGCGGTTGCAACATGTATTTTTGGTGTGAAAATCAAGGCAAGTAATTTTTAGGTTGATTTTGGTTGATTTTTCAAATATTTTTAACTTAGGTAAAATGATGTGTGTTATTTTTACTTAGGTAAAATAATGTGTGTCATTTTTACCTTGTTACAATAACAGATCCTTAAATATACTGATTTGTTGATTGTTGATCTGAATAGGAGTATCAACCTAAGGATCACTCCTATCGATCACATCTTGTACTAGGTGTTTAAAATTGAAGCATATCTACACGTCATGCCCATTTAGCCTATGGTACTTGCAGTATAGGTCTTCATGATATGTTTTGGGCTTTGGTGTGTTTGGATCAACAAGTCGACTCTCAGGCAGATTGATCACATTAGCCGCTAAGAGGCACTCAAAAAAAGAGTCCATGGACTCGGTAATGGGCATAAATTGTCATTTAGGGCAATGTTGTTGGTTTAGCCCTTGATTTATTTGAGATTTAATATTGGACTACATAGGAGTGGGTTGGTCCTGCCAATCAGGGGGTTGAGGTTTTAGATTACTCAATTGTAACTCAATGCTTGTGAGTCGACTCAGGATCTATTGTAAATCATTATGTTGGTGACTCACTTGTAACTCCACATTGGCTAGCCTATCCAAGATATGTTGTGGAACTAGCAGAGGCGATGACTGGATGACTTTTAAGGAAGTTTAGTGGCAAATAATAAGTGGTGGAGGTGAACTAGGTGTGGGAGCCAGGATATAATTGAGTAGAGGTGGATTAAACATCCCCAATATCGAAGCATATGTGGATGCTTCATGATGATTGGAGCTAGTGAATATATCCACATGTTCTTGTTCTTGATTTAGCTCAGGCTCATGTTCCAACTCAGAGTGTTCAACTGTGGTAGTTGGATTACCCCCACTTTGGTGTGGGGGGTACACTTGTTCTTGATTTTGTGGAGATGTTGAGTGATATGGAGTAGGTGTGACCGAATCCATCAATGGTATCTCCTATGGTATGGATGGAATGTTGGATGGAGTCGCAAGTTGCATAGGTGGATTTGGAGGACTCTGGTTCTCTGTCACCACATTGATCATTTCCACAAATTCATGAGAAGATGCATTTGCATTTGGATAGGTCATGGCTACCTCATCAACTTGTACAAGATGATCTGGTTGGCCCCCATGCTCAGGGGGTGCATCAGGAATGCTATCAATGGGTGGCGACTCAGTAGGAGGATGCCCCAGATCCTTGATCGACTCGATGATAGGCATGGATGTAACATTGGGTACTATGCATTCATCAAGTTTAGGGTGGGTCAATTGAATTGTGTCCTCGAGCACGATATGATATGATTCATCCATATCAACTGTGGCTTCCCCCTTGTTAGTAGGAGTGGGAAGGTCTTCTTCAGATGTATTGATGATAGCTATGGGAGCTTCTGCAATTGGATCTTCTAAATCTTCCTCGCTTGAATAAATAGAGGATGGTACTAGAGGTGGTGAAGGTAGCTTCATGACTAACCATGGGGTTGCATCTGGACTCTAGATAAGGTCGTTGGGTTTAGTATCCAAATGCTTGGGTGATACTATAGGCTCATGTGGATGATCCACCTATTTATAATGTTTGAAGGGGTCTAGATCAGCATGAACCACATGGATCTTACCTTCATCCATGTATTTAATGCATTAATGCAATATAGATGGAACACATTCCATGTCTCTTATCCATGGCCTTCCAAGAAGTATGTTGTACTATCTTGCACCCTCTAAGATGTAGAATAATGTAGGCATAGTATTTTGTCCAAATTCAGCAAGTAGGATTATCATGCCCACAATGGAGGATAAAGAATCATTGAATGCTTGTAATGTGAACTTGGATGGTACAATGCATGAGGATGGAAGGTTGAGATGTTTCAGTGAAGTTGTGGTAATAATGTTTATTGAGGAACCTGTGTCAACTAATACTCGCTTATAGGGGAGCCTATTGATACTCGTAATGATGTGTAGAGGAGGATCTGGTGAATTGGTGGGCACGGGTTTGACCTCATGATTATGAAAGGATATAACAGGATTCTTGTGCATTTGTATGTATTCCATAAAGTTGGTGAAAGCATCAGAGTTGTGAGGTTGTACCTCAATGGAATCCAAGATCTTCATGAAAGGTTCCCAATGCTTGGAGGACTATAGTAGAAGCTCGCTCATGGTCACATTGGCTGACAATGCATGTGAACTTTGTATAGGCCTATTCTGAGTTGCTAACGGTTGTTGTATGGGAGTTTTGGGTAGTAAAGACCATGATGTAGAGGGAGTGTAGACCTCCCTACTAGGCCCCTTGGAAGGTTGATTATATCTAGTTTGGGATTGGAATCGATGTTGGCTAACCGAATAATCCACTTGATCATGTGGATAACCCATTGGTGTTCTCTTGGTAGAGGTACTTTGGTGGTTGGGTCCTCTGAGTGAGGAGTTGATCTCATGATGGTTTTAGGGCATCGTGCAAGAATAATGAGATCCTCAAGAGAATAGCAAAGGCAACTACTATCAGGGATCCATGTGGGAGTGAGAAGATACTCATACCTATAATTATGGTGATCAGGGCCTCTCCCATAGTTTTTTGCTTTACTAGCTCATGATTGAGCCCAACTATGCATGGATGTCATAATGTGTTGACTAGGCAGACCCTGAAGGAACCCCACACTAAAGAAAATTTTGACTTCCAAAAAAGTCTATAAGTGTTATATATCAAAACAATCAATGCGATGAGCTGATCACAATGGGCTAGGACTCCAAAATATGATTTTTAGGTCAAAAATTTGTAATTTTTGGAATATTTGGCCCACCGAGGCCCATGGGGAAATGCCCACTTTAAGGATTTTTTGGGAAATTTTGAAGTATGAAGAGTTAGGACTCAAAATTTTTGTGAGAGATGTTGAAGGATCTAATTAAGACAACAAAACAAATTTAGCAATTTTTGGAGTTGTCTAGACTATTTTATGATCATTTTAGTGTAGTTTTTCCCTATTTTTGGCTTTGAAAATAGAGTAATCATAAAACCAAAATAATTTTTTTGTTATAGCTCTGATTTGCATGATTCTTGATCCGTTGGATGCAGAATCAAAAAGTAGATTTTTTTTGAAACCCTATGTTTTGAAAAATTAGGGTTAGGGTTTGGTCCCAGATCAAGGATCTTACATTGACTACCCAAATAATAAGGAAACACTCAAAGCATACAATATGATTATCTATTTTAAGGATTATATGTGTATGATTATCTCTTTTAATTCTTAAGAACACACAATCAAATGATCAAATAAGCACACAAACAAACAATGTGATTATCTCCTTTAAATTTTAGATGTGAATCCCTAAGCTATTTGGTGTGTTTGAATTTGTTGTTGCTCTTGCTTTCTTGTTTGTGTTTTGGAATTAGAATGAGGGAACTCAACCAAAGTGGTGACTAGAAAAACTAGTGCCAAACATGATTTCTCAAAAGAGTCTAGGGTACACCGCTTAAAACCTAGTGGGGGGTTCACCTAGCTCTTCCACTCTGAAATAGTGTTTCCAATAGTGGGAGGCAGTTTGAACATTAGTGACCTATTCCATATTGAGAGAGTGCCCTATTATATCTATGGTATTTAGGGGCAAGCTAGTGGAAGGAGGTGAAATCCAATGTCATCGATCTGAATTGGGGGTTGGTGATGAAATCCAACCTTACCAATGTTATTGTGATACGTGCAAATGTGTGTGGTTCCTTTTAATCCAAAGAAAGTAAATAATGAAGCATTCGATGATCATTCACTAAATGCATGCAAAAAGGTGTGTTTTACTTTTAGAAATCTAGGATAAAAGGAACCTACAAATGTAACTTATGAATGCAAACCCTAAATGCTAACCTACCCATTGGGCAGGCTACAAGCAATCAAACCATAGAGATGCATTGCTACTTTGATATTATTTGATTTTTCTCCTTTTTTTCTTGTTATTTTACATGATGAGAAAAGTAAATCTAACTTCTAACCTTTCTAGGCAAACAAATGATGTGAGAAAAACCAAACTTTAGCAAATGCTATCTATGTAAATAGAAAACCAGAGTTTCAGGCACTTACCTTATCACCCGAGAAACCTATTGTTTCTGGATTTTGAGTATAAAATGCTTTGTTTTGTGGCCATCCCTGGGTGGGATGGTGATAGGATCTATGGACGTCCCTGGGTGATCTAGGGAGCAGTTCAGGGATCATCCTTGGGCGAGCCGAGGAGCAGCTGCAACAAAAAACAAGAAAAAAATGAGGTTAAACCTTCAAATTAGTAATAGGGATAGGGTCCCACCATGATCACCACTAAAGTAGGGAAAAATGGTGCACCTAATGATAAGTAAAAAATTGCATCTATCCCCTATGTCTAATGAGCATCAAATTGGAAGCATGCAAGTAAGATGGAAAAGATAGAAAATAACAAGAAATGAAGCAAAGTAAATTGATTTCTTATTAGTTAGGTGGATCACATCTAGGTTACAAAATGTCCCCTTGAGGGCTCAAATTATTGATACAACTATTACAAATTTTTGGATGCCCAAGGATCAAATCCTTTAAGAAATTTGGGTGCACATCCAATGTCTTTCCTCGTACCCACAATCGAGGTGGGTAGGCTAAGGCTGTTGATGCTTGTGTCTTTGATATTTGATGTCCTATGCTCCTTCCCAATGCACTATATAAACTACACCTACACACAAGAAAAGCAAAAATGTCAAGTAGCAAGTATGTATGATGGAAAACATGCAATCCCCATAGGCACAAGAAAGCTAGTAATGAGAATATGCATCAAATCAACTCCAAATGACTTGAAATTGTAGAGGGATTTAAAATAGAAGGTTTTGGGCAGATATAACTAGAAATATAGAAGAAATTATATCTAAAGGTGTGTCGTAATCGTAATGACCATCCTCAACCTACAAAACCTAAATCAAGCAATATCTGAACCAAAACACCTTCAAATCAGATGAAACTTGGTCAAGTGTAGACACCTAAAATACATCATATTGAGGGTGACTACTCATATGGGACATGCTACAAGACCATATGGAAGATCTTGGACAGACTCCAAGATAGAGCAATGGTTTTAACCACTCAATTTGGGCTCCTTGGCCTAATCAATATGAACCACGAGAGAGACCTACGGTCTACAGTCTGAATCATGGTTGAGACCTATGGTTTATAGTATGAACCACATCTATCACCTATGGTTTAAACTAAAGTTCATTTGGCCTTCATCCAAGCCAAATCGGTTTGAACGACCATTTGTTCTAGAAGAAGGTAGTTAGAGGATGGAAGCTTCCAATCCAACTTATCCTAACCACCCCTTCTTGATCTTGGCTTCTCCATGAAGCCACCCCTAGCCCTTGGGTAATCCTATAAGTACCCCTCCAAAATAGGGCAAAGTATCAAGCAAGCATTGGAGATCAAAGTAGCGAAGCCCTATCAAATTGTGGACTCACTTGAGTGCATAGAGAGAGCCTTGTTGCCATCCCCATTGTCAATTTGTCAAACATCATGACCAATTGTGCTATGGATGCCCTAAGGAGCTAGGAGAGCCAAGAAATACTAATTTGGGCAAACAGAGGCCCATTCGAATAACTTAAGTGCCAAATCAGTCATAGGACACCGAGGCGACCCTTGATCATCAATTTGACAAGGAGAATTCAAGCCCACTACCCTAGAATTGGAGGGTAAACCTAGTTGGTTGCAAGCCATGACTATTAGCTATAGTTTACAGTGTAGATCACTCATCTGAGCTACAGTTTGCATCAAGTGATAGATCTCCTTACCGTTCCTTTTGTAGTGCATTTAGATAGATTAGGTTAATTGTTTTACTACTTTATTTGGTAGTTTAGAGACTCTGACTTCCCGAATTAAGGATTTAGTTAGAATAATTGCATTATAATCATCAGGACATAATTAGTTTATTTTCATGTTTTGATGCTTTATTTCAAGCAATGGATTCCATAGATTGATAGTTGTACTTTACATTTACATATTTCCATAAATATTTATGGGAATTGCATATGTTTAGCATAGTTTAGCTACTTTCTTGATTTCATATGATTATGCTATATTTATGCTTATTTTATTTAAAGGGCCTCATCATGAGAGGCTTCATATGCTTTTAATACTTTTGTGTTGTTGCTTGACCATAGGAAAGAAGGTTTAAAGGAGGTTAAACCATCTAAGTCCTTACCCAACATGAAGAAGAGGGTCACCTCCACCCTAGAGCAGTTCGTGTCACCCCGAATGGCCTAAACTCACATGCACCCTTGAGAGGGAACATTATGCATTTCCCATTGTATTAAGAGTATCAAATGGTATCCCTAAGAGGGACGTAACTGTAATCGATATTGATATTATGCAATAATGGAATAAAAAGCATTTCTCTTTATTCATTTTATTGTCAATTTATTATGCATGTATTTGGTATTTGTCATTTTATTTACATAATAGGAATACATTACATTGTGTGAGGGGTCGTTATGGTGGTCACAGTAAGCGATCACAGTGGAACTCCACATTTTTTGCATTTGATTTCTGACAATTGTGTGTTCCTTGATATCAAGTGCAAACCACAAGTTATAGTTGCGGTTCATTTATTGGCCCGCAACTACAAAACACGGTGTACAGTGGAAACCATGCCTCTGATATATAGTTAACAACAGAGACAACCAACAACATAGGGATAAAGCTTAATCAAATGTGGACCTGAGGTAGGTTCCATTTTCATCATCTGTGTTTGTTTTTGACTCTATGTGTTTTCCAAAATGTAAAAATTGTAGACTAATTAGGGAAGACAATGAAATAAGTTGTATGCATACAAGTCTTTAGGTCTTTCTTTTCTTAGGTCTTTTCTAGGTGCTGCTAGGAATAGCGGACCTCTGAGTGTAGTCCACCCTAGTATTCAGTGTGCTAGAACATTATTTGTATTCCATTTGCTTGCTTGAGGCCCATTCAACGGCCATATCATTGATAGTGTGCATTGTCCAAAATTCATGTAGAATTAATCATGCATGCTTTTTTAATCTGAAATGTTCTTTTTATTTTTCATTACATATAGGAAAGACTCATTTGAATGTTGTATTATGCATCTTTCTTTCATGCAAATTAAAAGGAACCACACACACCACATTGCAAGTAAACACTAGTGAGTTGGAAGTCACATCCAACCACTAGTAGGGTTCAACGACGGTGGGCGTGACTTCCATCCATTGGCCCAAATCCTATGAACCTTTGGATACTATACCAATACCAAATCTGAGAACCTTTCGTAGCCTAGAAAATTTGCATATAGTCCTCTTCGAAGGGTATGATGTTGACTGGGTGAAAATAGGTGAGGATCTGGGAGGACCTGTGCTCCCTGACCATGTGTGGGCTTCATTACCACACATTATAGGTGGGATTACATGGCCTAGAGTTCATTTCTAGGTTGTCGAGCTATGAGAATATAGGTGAAAGCCAATTAAACTAAGAATATCATCCAACACTTTGCAAAACATGAAAAGAGTTTCTATACTAACTCAAAAAATCTTGAAACAACATCAAATAGTTTAGGGCTCACATTTAAAATTTAATTCAAAGATAAACACCATTGTATACCTTGTTTGCATAATAAAAGATAAATCTATACACTAGGTGCACCATGGTGGAGACACGGGGTGATCGGCAAAGGCGTAAGCCTGAGGCCATTAATCAAGCCCCACCAGCTTTGTCGAACCCTCGCCCACATGCGCTTCCCGAACATCATTTGACTAGCATCAGAGGAGACAATTCGACACGAGGGGACACCATTGAGCATACCCCATATAGAGGAGTTTTTGTACACTTTTCTAGACATAGGATAGAGCATGGAGCCTCTCAGCATGAGGGTGTTCCACTCGAAAGCCATTATCAAGATCGCATTGCATGTTCATCCATGGGATCAGTCGATGAGTATGTCATATAGGGGGCCAGGTTGGTACCCCTACATGCTAGGTCTACATGAGGTTTTAGACCTCCAAATTTAGAGTATAGATGAGATAGAGATCCACCCATTCAGAGGCATGCAGGTAGGCCCACTTCTGAGCATAGTCCTCTTCACACTCCCACATGAGGTGAGCCTCGTAATATTACTATCGATGTATCAAAGGTGGGAGCCAATGGTGCACCACCACATGAGCCATGGTGATCTAGATAGTTGGATGGTTTGGGTAGTGTCTTAGAGAAGTTAGGCTACAAGCCTTCAACTCTACCCACTTGTGCTTCGAGTGTGCATAGCGAGAGCACCATTAGGACTACCAAAGAAAATGGGGAGGCTTCCAAGCACCCTCATGTGTCACATCCACCATCCATGCATGGTGCCACACAACTTATTGAATTATGATGATGCTTTTTTTTTTTTAAAAAAAGACAAATGTGTTGTGAATTATTTTTGTGTGTATAAACCCCATAATGTCGCTCACATGAAGCATACACACCAGAGACCTTTTTTCGGCCGATCACATGGATAGATCACATAGACTGGTATCCGAGTAGAGATGATAACTCCTCCAAGATAAATTGGAGGATGCTCACCTAGAGAGGCAACACATTGAATATGAGAATCTTCAGGCACATAGGATCATTAGACAGAGATTATATGAGCAGCATATGCATGAGGAACACATCCTTACCCAAAAGGAGCACATAGAACAAGAAGATAGGCTAGCTAGGGTTGGATTTTTCACTCATGCTGAGCAAAGAGATCACACTCATAGGAGGGATTTTTCACAAGTCGATGTGCATCAGGAGTGCAGAGACGCTCATACTCATGTCAGTGCCCAACATAGAGAGTGGTCACCACCACTCAACGATCAAAGGCAAGGACAATGTGAGGAAGAAGAGGGAGATGGAGATGATCAAGAATATCCTGAACACTCCCAAGTTGAGGAGGAGGAAGATCCACATCCTCCACCTCGTTCGAGGAAGAATGTACCTCCAAGACCACCCTCACGCCAACTTAGGGAGGAGGAATTTCTATCCTCGTAGGCCTATAAGGCCTTAGAAGAGAAGGTAAAAGCAATTGAGAGGTGAGGCATGGCTTCCCAAAATATGACATTAAGAAATATTCATAATGAGCCTTTGGACCCCTCGGTGCCTATTCCAACATATCCTGAGCATTTTGACATGCCCAGGTTAGATAAATTTAAAGGTGACAAAGATGCACAAGATGTCACAAGATTTTTGGACATGTGTTTCTAAATTACAAGAAATTATGCCTTGCTTTTGTGTACATTCATCACAACCCTCTCAGGCCTAGCCTGGGAGTGGTTTAATCAATTGAAGAAGTACAATATCACCAATTTTGAGCAACTAACAGATGCTTTTCTTGAACGCTTTTCTTTTGGCATCAAGAAGCAAGATAACCTTTTCGATCTGGCTGCACTAGCTCAATGCGATGATGAGCCAATCATAGAGTACAGAAAAAGGTGGAGGAGATTAATGGTAAAGTTGCCATTCCCTATTCCTACTACAGAACTGACCCAAATGTTCACAAGGAGTTGTGCCAAGCACATCTCATTATTGTTGCAACTACAACACTACAAGAAATTCAAGGAATATTTGGTGCAAGCCAATGTGATTGAGGACATCAAGTTGCAAGAAGGCAACTTGAAGCTCAAGAATAGGAAAGAGGGGCACAAGAAGAGCTCCACGAAACATCAAGGCAAGTAGGCCCATGTCAATCAAGTGGTGCTAAACCTCCAAAAAGAGGATAAGGGGCAATAAAAGCAGAATTATCAGGCCCAACCTCCTCCTGGGTAGTACGAGCAGTGCAAGAATAATTACAAGGGAAAATATAAGGAACAATGTCTACCTTACCAATTCATACCTCTGACATAATCACTAACATCGATATTTCATCAGTTGTGCGAGGCTAAGGCAATCAGGATGCCCAAAGTTAAACTGGTTGATCCTAACCAACCCAAGCCAAAGAGGTATCAGGATGATCTATTTTGAATCTTTCATCGCATGAAGGGCCACGACATCGAGGTATGTTGGTCCTTCAAACATATAGTGCAAAATATGATCGATAAAGGTGAGCTTGTAGTTCCAAATAATCCGTAGGTGCCCGACAACCAAAACATGGGGATTTATAAAAATCCATTGCCAAACCATGAGGTGCCATGCAACAATGTTGGCCAGGTCAACCAAGTGTGCATTGAACCACCTACCCAAGGGTTCATAGGTATGGTCAATATTGTTACCAGACATGGGAGATATGAGCAATCGAATCAACCTCACGCTCCCATCAGGATACAAGCTACACCGAATCAGTGACCAGTTCAGAATATTCTAGGCCCACCAATGAGACCGATGGTGACCATATAGAGTAGGTTGGTTCAAAATCTACAAACAACTCCTATGAAGTTGTCCATATACGAGCTAATACAGTAGTCCCCTAGGCATAGGGAGACTCTCATGGATATTCAAAGGTCCATCGAGGTGCAGTCCTAGGATGCTCAAGCATTCACTAATTTTGTGGGACATGTGCAATAGTGCCAGGAACCGATTATTCAATTCTACGATCATGAGATCAGGATGGTTCCTATAGATGTGGCTGACCCGCCATTACATATCATCATGTGTGTTAATCACATGCCATTCAAGAGGGTCTTGATCGATACTAGTTTGTCGATCAATATTATAATGACCAAGGCATTGAGTCATTTAAATTTACCCAAGATACATATTGTACCCATCACATTTACATTGAGAGCATTTAATGACATGCTATGCTTGATGGTTAGCACAATTGTCCTACCTATTCAGGTGGGGCTAAAGACCATCCTCCTGATGTGTCATGTGATCGAAGGCACCATGCAATATAACATCCTTATGGGGAGGCTTTAGATTCAAGAAATACGTTGCATTCCCTCCATATTACATCAATGTGTAAAATATATTCATGAGGGACAAGTTCACATGGTGCCTTCGGATGAAGAGCCCTTCAAATTCGTGAACCTAGCTAATTTGCCTAGGGGTTTCATAATCCCATAAATGCACTTGGAGGTCCAACCAGTTTCACTGGCTAAGAACCTAGGAGGCAAACAGAAAGTGCATGCTCAACCATCAATATTTGTATCGTATAGATCTGAGCACACCACAACTACTTCTTTAAAACTAACTGCATCAACAATGCTTCGGGATGAGAGGAAGTTAAAGGTGAAAATGGGTGAAGAAGAAAAGAAGCATGTGCCTAAACCAGTCTCCAATGAGGCTCCCATTCCTATGGAAGTGGAAGAGGCCTAGGATAAATTCAAGGAGGTACCATAGCCTACCTCACCTGCATCATCAGTAGGGTCATCCACATCATGGGTGACTATCCATCTCACCAACATAGGGTTAGGCGAGTATATTGTGTAGAATGTCACCTTTGGACCGATTCTAGAGACTGCACAAGAGATGGGCCGACCATAGGCTCATTGTTTTTTTATTGGATCAATAGTGCCATTGGGCGAGCCACCCAATCAGACTAACTTCATCTATGCAGGGCTAGATCAGCTTCCTACTCGGATGCCCATGGATGAATATGATGACAAACCATTCATAGTGAATGTTCATTACCTATCCAACCTAGAATATTCCATGCACATTTTTGAGTTATATCATTGGTATGGTTATGGCCTTGGTATTTTTGAACAAGGATGTAGGACTCCGCTTGAGCCACATTATCAGTTGGCAACTGATAGGTTCAGGCTAGGGTTGTAGATACAGGGATAGGATTATTTACTTGTAGCATCTTTAGACCACATGTACCTTAGTATGGGGGACTATGTGGATTTTAACCCATATCATCCTAATATTTCTAGCTTTTGGAGGGGTAACCGGTTAGTGACCTATGTCACCATGAACCCACTCATCGAACACCATGAGGATATCTTAGTGGGGGCTGACCTAGAGTACATCCCAAGACCTGACTTGGGTAATCAAAGTCATGGAGCTATCGATAATATTGGTATGCATATGCAGAGTCTAGATACAATTATGAACATCGAATCAGGAGTTACTCTTGAGGATGTGCATGTGGTATCCATCATCAAAAGTGATGGACCAGACTTTGACTCTAGAATAGATGACACTGAAGTATCCTCAAACGATGAACAATATGAGGATGAAACTGAGTTGGCTTATTTAGGCCCTCTCAACCTACGTCATCTGTTACCCATGGAGCAAGTGGGTGAAATTGAAGAGCACCTCATGATTGAGAGTGATCATGAGGAAGAAGCAGAGCCAGTTTTCATAGCGCTATCGTATCTATGAAATAATTATCCAATTTTTTTGGATAGTGATGACAACGATCAGGAAATCAGATTTATGGGGCCACATTTTCCAGAGCGTCCCACTCTTGTGGGAGAAAATGATGGATTTTGGTTGTCTTATAATGACGAGGAAGATGAGTTAGAGAGGTCCTATCTTGGACCCCCATATTTATGTTACCATCATGAGCCCATCGATATGGATGAGGTTTATCATCAGTTGCATGTTGGTCCTTGCTTGAGAGCGAGATGACTAACCTTGGATTAGATATATCGAATGGTTTTTCCACCTCCTCTGACTTACATGGAGCTCCTTGAGCCACATGATCCAATATTGCAATCAGTGCATAGAGAGGATCTAGTAGTCTATGCCTCACTTAGAGAGGACCCATTTGTGCCCGTGCCGCTTGAGCCAGATCTCGGGTATGGGAGCTTCATCGATGATGTAGAGGTTTGTCTATGTGGTCCTGGAGATCAATTCCATTCCATAAATATGGTCTCCATTGATTTGACCACTCCACTCTGCAATCCAACCGATCTATCCAAACCATTGTATCTCAATGAAGATGTTATCGATTGGGATCGCACTGACTCACCTGTAGAGCCTGAAGATTTCTTCCCTAATGAAGAGATGCTGCAACCATTTCATTTTGCACCAGGATGTGCTTATGATGTGTATAACACTATGAAATATTCTAATACAGAATGTATAAACCCAATTGATGACATCAATCTGATTTCTATGCCTCACCAGCTTGAGGAGGGATCGCATATGTCAGTAGAGAAAACCTTCGATGTGGATATCAGTAGTGACCCCACTAATCCAAGGAAGGTTAAATTTGGAGAGAGTCTCACTCCAGATGAGCGTGCCACCCTCATTACTCTACTAAAAGAGAGACCTAATATTTTTTCCTGGACTTATAAAGACATGTCGGGTCTAGATCCAAAATTGGTTACTCATAACCTTTCGCTAGATCTTACTAAGAAGCTAGTCAGGAAAAATCTTAGAAAGATGCATCCAATAGTCACCTTAATGGTCAAGGACGAATTGTAGAAGATGTTGGATGTAGAATTTGTCATCTCCATCGACTATCCAAAATGGGTATCCAATATGGTACCCGTAGGAAAACCTGATGGAAGAATTCGTATTTGCATGGATTTTAGAGACCTAAATAAGGCAACACCTAAGGATTCATTTTTGTTTTTGAATATTGATGCTCTGGTAGACTCCACTACAGGTCACAAGATGCTTTCCCTTATGGATGGTTTTTCTAGATATAATCAGATTCGGATTAAACTTGAAGACCAGCATAAAACCACGTTTATAATTCCATGGGGAACATTTTTCTATAAAGTTATGCCATTTGGTCCTAAAAATGTTGGTGCCACATATCAGTGGGCCATGACATATATTTTTCATGACTATATGCATAAGATCCTAGAGGATTATATCGATGACTTGTTGGCTAAGTCATTACTACGTTTAGAGCATGCAGAGGTCTTAAGGAAGGTCTTTGATCACCTGATAGAGCATAATGTCAGGTTGAATCCTAAGAAGTGCATGTTTAGCATAACTTTAGGTAAGCTCTTAGGATTCATCATTTCTAAACAAGGCATCAAATTTGACCCAACAAAGGTCAAGGCTATTCTAGAGATGCATCCTCCCACAAATATCAAGGAATTAAGAAGCCTTCAGGGCAAAGTAGCATCCTATAAATGATTTATCACTCAATTATCAGATAAATGTTGACCCATGAATCGATTGCTACACAAGGGGGTCCCATTCAACTAGGACAAGGACTATCAAGCAACCTTTATCGATATTAAGCAATACCTGGCGACGCCACCAGTGCTAGCTCCACCAAGGCCAGATGAGCCATTTATGCTATATATATCGACAATCGACTTTGCATTAGGGACCATGTTAGCCCAAAATAATATGCAAGGCAAAGAGCAGGCCATATATTATCTTAGCCAAACCTTGGTGAGTTATGATCTAGGATATGCATATGTGGAGAAGCTATATTTAGCAGTAGTGTTCACTACAAAGAAATTGTGGCACTATATGTTAAGTCATACGACATATGTAATATCAAAACAAAATCCTTTGTAGTATATGATGAGCAAGACATATCATAATATGTGTACTACAAAGTGGATCATGCTACTAATAGAATTCGATTTGGAATTCATAAGCTAAAAGTCCATTAAGGGACAAGTCATAGCTGATCAGTTGGCTAAAGCACCACTATCAAACAGTAGGCCTCTAATCATTGAGATTTTAGATGATGCGGTCTTCATTGTATCCTAAGATCCCAAGCCCAAAGAACCAAAGAATAATTCTAATATGAACTTGTTCTTCGATGGTTTGAAGTACGAGCAAGGGGGTGGTGTAGGAATAGTGTTTGTCATGCCACAAGGAGCTCCAATGCCCTTGTTGTTCAAGTTAAATTTTCCTTGCACCAATAATAATGCTGAGTATGAAGCCCTACTTCTGGGCCTTCACATAGCCATCGCCATGAATATTAGAAGGTTAAACATCTTTGGCAACTTCTTGCTCATAGTCAACCAAGTTAAGAGGTTTTTTTAGTGTCGATGTCCCGTGCTGAAAGCTTATAAAGATCTTGTTGTTACATATTTGGCTAAATTAGAATGGTATGACATCAGGGCAATCCCTCATTCATCAAATAGGTTCGTAGACACAATGGCATATTTGGGATCCTTAATCCCTCAGAATATGTCTATCGATTTTACTACCATCCATGTTAAAACACTCTCGCATCCTGCAATGAAGCGTGAAGCCTTAGATAATAAAGAGTCAGTCAACATGATTAGTATGGAACCAAAAGCTGATTGGTTCTACAGAGCTGAAGACTTTCTTAAGAAGGCACCCTAGGAGTCATTAAACTCTTAGAGTCCTATGGGGAGTGGTACTATCATTCACCACAAGGTTATTTCCTAGTCTGCATTTGCCAATGTGAATAAGCAGGGGGAGTAGGTCATCTTGGTAGTCGAAGCTAAGATTTGTCAGAGCTGGATGTCACAAATCCAAGACTTTTTGAAACTTGGTTTGATCCCAGAGGGATTGTCATGTGCCACAAAACACACATTCAAGAAAAAAGTGACAAAATATATCTTGCTAGGAGATATTTTGTATCGACAAAGCTATTATGGAGTTCTCCTTCATTGTCTTGAGCCCCAAGAGTCATCTTGGGCAATTTCACAAGCTCATGATGGTACGTGTGGTGGTCATTTTAGCGGCATGGCCATCGTCAAGCGCATCCTTCGAATGGGTTACTATTGGCCCACTATGGAGAAGGATTGCAATGTGTATGTCAAGAAATATATCAAATGTCAGCATCATGCTAATCTTATGCACTTGCCATCACAGGCCTTACAGCCCATCCAAGTGGCTTGGCCATTTTCTCAATGGGGTTTAGATCTTATTGGTAAGATTTATCCTCTATCATTGGGCTGGCATACATTTATTATCATGGCTACTGAGTATTTTACAAAGTGGGTGGAAGTAATACCCTTAACGATGACAATTGGAGCTCACATATCAGAGTTTATACTCGAGCATATCATATGTCATTTTGGGATTCCATCCAAGATAATTTTGGATAATGGAATTTCTTTTAAGAATAAAACTGTGTGAGCTTTAATGTCTAAGTATCATATCAAATATAGTTTTTCAACTCCATATTATCCATAGGAAAATGGGTAAGCTGAGGCCTCAAACAAGATAGTGATTTCCATCTTGAAAAATATGGTACAAGAACACCATAAATATTGGCACATCCAGCTGCCCCTTGTGTTATGGGCTTACAGGACTAGCATTCGGATGCCCACTAGGGCAACACCATTTTCACTAGTATATGGTGTTGAGGCCATTATGCCCTTAGATTTGGAGATTCTAACACTGCACGTCGCATTGAAAGAGTTCATCGATGATGACACTGGTAAGCTCACTTAGATCAATTGATGCTACTTGATGAACATCGCGTGAATACCTTGGAGCATCTCTATGTTTATCAAGAGCGATTAAAATAAGCTTATAATGCCAAATTCTATCTAAGAGACTTTGAGGTTGGGGATCTTGTGATGAAATAAAACCAATAGAACTCTAATTTACCACCTGATATGCGAGACAAATTTATGGCTAATTGGCTAGGACCCTATATCATATCTAAAAAGGTTGGTCTGGGTACCTATCACCTAACGTCGCTAGGGGGTGTTGAAGAGCCTAAACCTCTCAACATCATCCATATTAAGGTGTTCTATGCTTGAGAGCATACCCAAAAGGCTCCAAGGGTTCCTAAAACCACTTGGTCATGTTAGTCAAAGGCTTTGAGGGTATGTTTAAAACCGCTCGATCAATCCCAAAAGGCTCCAAGGGTTCCTAAAACTGCTTGGTCATGTTAGTCAAAGGCTCTGAGGGTATGTTTAAAACCGCTCAGTCAATCCCAAAAGGCTCCAAGGGTTCTTGAAAACTGCTTGGTCATGTTAGTTAAAAGCTCCAAGGGTTTGCTTAAAACCGCTCGGTCAATCCCAAAAGGCTCCAAGGGTTCTTGAAAACCACTTGGTCATGTTAGTCAAAGGCTCTGAGGGTATGTTTAAGACCGCTCGATCAATCCCAAAAGGCTCTAAGGGTTCTTGAAAACCACTTGGTCATGTCAGTCAAAGGCTTCGAGGGTTTGCCTAAAACCGCTCGGTCAATCCCAAAAGGCTCCAAGGGTTCCTAAAAATGCTTGGTCATGTTAGTCAAAGGCTTCGAGGGTATGTTTAAGACCGCTCGGTCAATCCCAAAAGGCTCCAAGGGTTCTAGAAAATTTCTTGGTCATGTCAGTCAAAGGCTCTGAGGGTTTGCCTAAAACTGCTCGATCATCCTAAAAGTCTCCAAGGGTTCCTGAAAACCACTTGGTTGTGTCAATTAAAGGCTCCAAGGGTTCTTAAAAACCACTTGGTCAAACCTAAAAGCTCCAAAGGTGCTCATAATCCTTTTGGTCAACCCAAAAAGCTCTAGGGGTTTTCTCAAAAATTGCTTGGTCACTCCTAAAGGCTCCAAAAGCATGTACTCACTGTTTGGTCAAATATAAGAGCTCAAAATCCAAAAAAAAAATTAAATAATTAAAAATCCAAAAAAATTGGTAAAGCATAAAATCCAAAAATATTTGCATTTGCATTTGCATTCACACATGCATTCGTTGCATTACATTGCATGTAGGCATTCGTCATCCATTGCATTCCGTAGTAGAATGGATCATGTTTGTCAGTCTTACAAATGACACCACATTGTGTTTCAATCATGCACCTTTGCATTTATCATAATCCATCATTCATGTGAATAATTATGTTTTTCAACACAACCAAATTGTTGCTATGAAGAATATACTAGGGTTTTCATATCATTCAACCATACCTAGTGGTATGCTCAAGATTTGATAGAAAGTTTACTTTGCTTTTGTAGCTGAGGTCCAGTTAGTATAGCCCTTAGCATATCAGAGTCCTATCACTAATCTACAAATTAAAAAATCCTAATAAGGACTAGGGGAAGATGAAAGCCATGAAGCAGGACCGGGTATCCTGAGGTGAAAGGAATTATTCTTGCTTATCCCCCTATGCGGACGGTTTGGGAAATGTTGGCAATTGGCAAAAGGACAGGTTAGTTCCCTATTTAGAATCCCTTGCTTATGATAAAATGAGTAATATCCTAGAATGATATCCCACATCAATCCTCATGATTGATACCCTAGATCGATATCAAAGATCGACATCCCAGATTGGTATCCCATATTGATACCTTAGATTGATATCATACATCGATATCCTAGATCGATATCCTAGAAATGGTTCCCACCAAAGAAAATCCCCAAAGGGAAGTTTCTGAAGAAAAATATCACATGTAAATGCCAAAGAGTGAAGATCAAATGAAGATCAGAAAATAGGCTCAAGTGAAGATCAAATGATTATCACAAATCAAGCTCAAAGAAGATCAAGTGAAGATCATAAATCAAAGTTCGAGTGGATATCAAATGAAGATCAAAAATCTAGTTCGAAGAGAGATCAAATGAAGTTCCAGAGATAGTTCAGAACTAAAAAGGAATCTAATCCCTTGCTTCACTACACATATGAGCAAGTATCCCAAAAATTGAAGGATATAAAGGAATGAGCCTGAATCCCTGGAATTATTGGCACTACTAAACCTTACACATGAAGATGTCTGATACACTTGCATTTTGCTTGTGTGCAGACCAATGTTTGAGATTAGGAAGAGCTAGCTTCAGGTGTCCTGCATTGCCTAGTGGCTTAGTCCAACTAAAATATAAACCTGGGATTGGATAAGACATTTGTGGAGCCCCTATCTTAACAATGGGCTAAAAGAATCCCGCCTGACATCGGGGAACGCTCGTGTCTTATATTAATATATTCATGTGCACATACAAGGATAATGAACATCTAGGGCCTATCCTAGCAAAAGCCTTGTATCTCAAAAGTCTAGTATGGTTAGTATACAACTTTTGAGCAGTCCACTAGGGTGTTTGAGTCTCATGGAAAACCCTTAAAAATATTTTCTAAAAGCAACAAAATATCAAAAGCTAATAAATCATCAAAAATAAAGTCATTCAATCATCAAATTGCAAAGTATCAATTCATGACACATCATTACATTGAGCACAAAGTTTTTACGATATAGGATAGATACCAGATGGATATCAAAAATGATATTTAGATGGCCACTGACTATATCATGCATATCGATCAAATTGCAAAAGAATATATAATGACATATTATATCATTCACCTCATACCACTTCATATCATTACATTTCATATATGGGTGATTAATTGATTAAATTATTGTGAAGAAGATTTTCAATTACGTTTAGGATTTTTATACATTTTGTGGTGTCATCCATTAGATTGTTAAACACATATCACATTCATTCCTTATGTTTTAAGTGATTAAAGCATACATGTTCATTACATTATATTACCATATTGTAAATAATGCATTCCATAAATTGCATCAGCATATCATGACATCATCAAAAATTAAATGCATACACTAAAGCAAAATTAAATATGCATTTAAATCAAAACATCGCATCCATATGCATCCATCATAAATAGCACATCTAAATATCTAGATCACTGCATATTATCATGATGAAATAAAATAGTTATATAGTGCATGTCATCCATACATCACATCATATAGCATTAAATCAATGTAAACATCTGCATCCATGTGCATAACATAAACATAAAATTAAAAATATACAAGTACACATAATGAGCCAAAATGATCAATCTCATATGTATATATGTTTCCATAAAAAAAGGGTAAATGCAATCGAACCCCATCGTAGGATGATTTTAAATGATAAATTAATAATTTCTAACGGATCACAATCACAATAAGAGCAATCAAATTAACAAATTTGGTGATTTTTAAGCACCAGGATCAATAAAAAATTCAAAAAGTCAAAAAAAAATTAATTAAATAAATCAAAAGCCAAATGCACCTTGTATTCAGTTATTTACCCTAGACACTTGGTGGTTGCAGCGACTGACACTCCATGCAATCCAACAAGATGAGTAAATAACCATAAGGACATTTGGGGTAAATTGTCATCGTTGATTTGACATGCTTCTTTTCAATCCTGAAGAAGGCCTTCGAGGCTGGATCGCTCCACAGGAACGAGGTGTTTCATGTCATTTCTCCTATGACATATTTTTAGCAAATCATCGACAAATTGATTCAACACACATCTAATTGGATTTGTATCATTTTGATTCCTTAAGATGACTATTGCAGCCCGACTGCTCCATGGGATAGGAATGTGCAAATATTATTAATAGTTGCAATCATAAGTTGAACTAGGCCTAGCTGAGTAATTAAGTGCTCAATTCTAAGTTTGTTTAGATCATTCATAGTGGTCAAGCGACATCGTCGCTTCATACGTTGTCATTACCCTCATCGACTCATCGCTTGAGGGGGTAGTCATGCTTTCAAATCATAATCAAAGTCAACAGAAGGTCCCTGAGACCGTAGATCCCTTGATCTTATCAAAATTGCATTTGTTCTTATGAATCATTGCTAAAGACTATCATAAGCTTACCCCTTTGCTTGGGGAAAATAGCATATATGACAGTTGTTTGTAGCTCTCCTCCTTTCAGTTATATAGGCCTAACTCCTATTATAGCACCAAAGCTACCCGAATGCCTGATGACGAGTGCAAACTTTTGCAAATTTAAGCCTTTCACCCAGTTGAAAGTAATGATTCCAGGATGCGCATCCTTTTGATGGATCTGGGGCATCTAATGTTGATTAGACTAATGATCATCATGGAACCTTCGACATCATTTTAGGAGGTCTATTTTTTCTCAACGTTGTTCGATCTCACAATGCATCTCAAAAGGGGCATCTGTAGACACCTAAAACGCTTCATGTCGAGGGTGACTACTCATATGGGACATGCTACAAGACCATATGGAAGATCTTGGATAGACTCCAAGATAGAGCAGTGGTTCTAACCACTCAATTTGGGCTCCTTGGCCTAATCATTCTGAACCACGGGAGAGACCTACGATCTACAATGTTGGCAATTTGAGTTATTTTGTGTTGTCATTGATGTCACATGGATCATTGATGTCACATGGATCACATTGAGTTTTGGTGGCAAAAGCACTTCATAAATAATCATTTATGATATTTTGAAGAGCATGGATATATACAAGGTTTTGTGGCACAAGAGGTATATAATATTTAATTTTTAAATATTATATTAATGGTTTTTATTAAAACCAATGGTAAAGGTTTTTATTAAAACCAATGGCAAGGGTTTTTATTAAAACCGATGGAAAGGTTTTTTATTTAAACTAATGGAAAGGGTTTTCATTAAAACCATTGGAAAGGGTTTTTCATTAAAACCACTATGCTAAGACTTCTCCAAATAATGATGGATGAAAAGGTTTTTCAAATAAAACCTAGGTGCAAAACGTTTCATGGAAAAATTCAAAATAATGAAGGAGATATCCCAATTCAAAGTTAAGAGGTGAATTATTAAATTTTTATTTAATAATTCTAAGGTCTAAAGTTGAAATTCATTATTCATCGACGTGCAAAGGTTGGGGAGATTAATAAAATTTATTGACGTCATTCGAAGGCATGGAGGTGCATATAAATAAAAGGTAAAAACCTTTGATTATTAGTGATGGGAAATAGCACATGAGTGAGAGTCGTCGAAAGGGGAGCAGCGAAGAAAGAAGGAAAAATAACTTTCATTTGAGAGCAAGGTCAAAGAGACAACATGGGAAAGTGACGTCACACAGGAGCCTATAGTGTAGTTGGTAGTGTACAAACTTTACACAAGGTAGGTTCGTTGTTTGAATCCCGCTAGGGGCAAAGTATTTTGCTAAGGAAGGTAACTTAAGTTTTCAGATTTGAGCATAGGCAAAGTTGGGTGTTTGGGATTAAATCCCAACATGGGCTGACACCCACGTGGTAAGCACCTCACATCGCTAGGTGAGAGGAACAAAGTTTGATTCCCGCAAAGGTGTGAAGGCGCATTGTTTTTGGTAAGGCATTGATGATTTTGAAGGTGTGAAGGCACATTGTTTTTGGCAAGGCATTAATGACTTCGAAGATGGTGAAGGCACATTAATTTTGGCAAAGGTATTAATGATTTCGAAGGTTGCAAAGGCTACAAATTTCATAAAAAGGTATTTATCTCTAGCGCATGGTAATATTTGATATTGCCAAAGTTTTGGTGCATTGAAAATTATTTCTATTATAACTAGGGAGTTATAAGGTATTTAGTATAAATAAATGATTGTTGTATGTGCTTAGGGAGTTATAAGGTGTGAAGTTAAATATTTGTGATTGTTGTATGTGGAGTTATAAGGTGTGGAATTAAAAATAAAAGCATAGGTGTTTGTTGTATGTATTAATAAAATTATGGAGTCATAAGGTTGAAAAGTGTTGAACTTGTTATATGTCCTAGTGCATGATTTGATTATGAAATTGAACTAGGAACTTGAGACCTAGTTAATTGCTACCTTGAGTTAGAAGACATGCACATGAGTTAGGGTTTGAAGTTGAAGACAAATTGCTTGATGATGTGCCTTGGCTATTAAGAAGAAGTGGATGGATTAGAAAATCAAATTTGTGGATAAAATTGATGCTTGAGTTCATAATTGCTTTAGTGGAGTTCATTGAGAGTATTACCATTACTGAGGAGGTTCTTGCCATTGCTTTGAGGAGGTTATTGTTGGTTACTTGTTGAGTACATTGCCACTATTTGAGACCATTGAGGAGATCATTTGCTAGTCACTTGTGGATACATTTGTCTTTCATTTGAGGAGATCATTATTGGCTATTTGAGAGCTCTTTGCTTGAGGGAGTTGTGCTTGTTTCTTGAGAGCTTATTGACATTGCATGAGGAAGATATTATTGAGAACCTATTGCTATTACTTGTGGAGATTGTCCTTGGTTAAAGTCCTCATTGTTATTGCTTGGAGAGGTTTTCATTAGAGAGCTCATTTACCATATATTTGAGAGTTCATTGTTGAGCATTGTTATCATCCATTTGAGAGAGTATTAGTCATACATTGTTGAGATCATTGTTGAGCATTGTTGTCATCCATTTGAGAGAGTATTTGTCATATATTATTGAGATCATTGTGGATCATTGTTGTCATCCATTGAAGAGTACATTGCCATTCATTATTGAGTTCATCATTGAGCCTTGCCTTCGTTGATTTGTGGATGAGATTTGAGTGCTACTTGAGCATGATTGATTGAGCCTTTGAGAAGGCTTTTGGGATAGAATTTTTGGATATATTTGAGGCAAATTTTGTGCATGATTGATTGAGCCTTTGAGAAGGCTTTTGGGATAGAATTTTTGGATAGATTTGAGGTAGATTTTGTGCATGATTGATTGAGCCTTTGAGAAGGCTTTTGGGACAGATTTGTGGATAAATCTGGGACAACATTTGAGCAGGATTGTTTGAGCCTTTTGTGAAGGCCTTGAGTACAGATTTGGGACAACATTTGAGCAGGATTGTTTGAGCCTTTTGTGAAGGCCTTGAGTATAGATTTGGGATAACATTTGAGTAGGATTGTTTGAGCCTTGTGAGAAGGTATTGAGGCAGATTTATGAGTAGTAAAAGAGATAGAACAAAAATAGAAAAACATACCAACACCAATTGCCTAGCTGAGTAGATCAATGGAGAGCCCACCTGAGCAGATCAAGATTGCCTAGTTGAGCAGATCAATGAATTGCCTAGCTGAGCAGATCAGTGGAGAGCCCACCTGAGTAGATTAGGATTGCCTAGCTGAGCAGATTAGTGGGTTGCCTAGCTGAGAAGATCAGTGGATAGCCTAGTTGAGTAGATCAGGATAGCCTAGATTTGAGTAGATCAAAGTAATCATTTGTATTGGGATAAGGATCCCTATTTCTTTGTGAAATATTATAAGGATATTATCTTGTGGACTACTCCACATTGGGGGAACCACGTTAAATATTATGTCTCAATTATGTGTGGTGATTTGTGCACTTGCTTACTATTACTATCTATGTCATTAATGCACACTGCTATATTTGGTTATTGCAATTAAGGACACTAATTGATATTGGTTTGGAAAGAAAGTAAAAAGTGGGTGCTATATTGTTCACCCCCTCTCAGTTTAAGCTTATGTTCTTCAATTGGTATCAGAGCGGTTTCCTTCGGAAAGGCTAACAACTTGAGGGTAGATTCTACAAGAACACATATGGCTTCATAGAATGGATCATCTACAAGTAAGGCTCCACTATTTGACGATAACAATTATGCTTTCTGGAGCATGAGAATGAAGAACTACTTGATATCACAAGGATATGAGGTATGGCAGATGGTTGCAAAAGAGTATAAGGTTGAAGGTGATCCCGAGATAGATAAGACTATCAAGAAATTGGTTGAGATCAATGCAAAGGCAATGAATTGTATTCTGAGTGGGCTACGTGAGATAAATTTTGCAAAGGTCATGGTATGTAATTCAGCTAATGAAATGTGGACCAAGTTGCGGAATACCTATGAAGGAGATTCCAAGGTAAAGTTGGCAAAACTACAAACTCATAGAAAAATATTCGAGGAATTGAAAATGGAAGATTCTAAAGATATTGCAAAGTTTTTACTTCGAGTTGATGAGATTGCTAACACCATGAGAGGTCTAGGATTTGAGATGAAAGAATCAGATGTTAATCAAAAGGTTTTGAGATCACTTCCCATGAAGTATGATGCAAAGGTTTCAGCAATAGAAGAAACAATGGATATCAACAAGCTAACAATGGAAGAACTACAAGGAACTCTCACAGCTTATGAGATGAGGATAGGTAAGCATCAGGTTCCAATGAAATAAATTGCATTCAAGGCTTCAGGGAAAAATAAAGGGAAATATCTAGAGTCAGATAGAGATTCAGATAATGATGAGGAAGCTAACTTCATCAAAAGGAAAAAGGACTTAAGAAATTATAGGGATATGAAGAAAGTCAAATGCTACAAGTGTGGTGATTATGGTCACTATGCAAACAAGTGTCCACATGAAGAAAATAGTGATGATGAAAAATAGGGTCATAGAAGAAAAGAATATGGAAAGCATAAGCATGACAAAGATGACAGGTACAAGCAAAGCAAGTATGAGAAGAAGAAAAGTTTTCGTAAGACAAAGAAAACTTTCTACATTGAAGAAGCAAGTGATAGCTCAGATCACAATGATAGAGACAAGTCAGATGATGAAAAGGAAGAACATCTATTTCTAGGAATAGAAGGTGAAAGAGAATAGTGCTTTGTGTGTGGTCAAAGAGATCATAGATCAGGATATTGCAATGGCTTCAATGATAGTGAAGATGAGATGACACATCAAGGAAAAAGGCATGGTCAAAGAAATCATGAGAGTTTGTTTTCTATAGAAGATTATAATGATCTTAGTGACAGTGAAGATGAAGAAGGGTTTTTCTATGGGATAAAATAAGTAGAAGAAGAACATCCACTCCAAACAGAAGAAGTTAAACAAGAGAATATTGTAAGAAAGATAGATGTCTCAGTTGATCTAAAAGAAGACTTCAATGATATCCATGAGCAACTACATGAGGTTAAGGAGAATCTAAAAGAATTGAGATGTTCCATACTTGAGAAGTTTGATCCATCACATGACTCAAAAGGTCAAGATATTTTCATTGAGAAGGAAACATGTATTTCAGAGACAATAGAGATGGATGCCAATTTACTATTTGACACAAATGAAGAGAAAGAAGAGGAAGGTTCCAAAGCACCAAAGGTCTCATATTTCAGGTTTGGGGAATCACACTCAAAAGGAAAGGAAGTTCTAAAATATGAAAGCAAGGAAGCACCTAAGATTCATGAAGAAAGTTCCAAAGTTCCTATGGCTCCAAACATCCAGTTTGGATCTTGTTTTGAGATAGGTGAATCAAGTTCAAGAGGAAAAGAAATTATTGAAAAGGAAAGCAAGGAAGAAGTTAAGGAAGAGGATTTAGATACTACAAAGAAGGATCAAGGATACAATGCACAAGTCAAAGATGATCACAAGGATAATGGTCAAGAAAGGTATGAGGAACCAAGGCATGAACAAAGGGCTTTTCAAGGACATTGTTTTTCTTGTAATGGATTTGGACATAGGGCTATACACTGCAGGGTCTATGGATCAAAGAAGTTTGATTTTTCTAGAAGGAACTTCAAAGAAAGAAGGTATGGTTTTCAAGGACATTGCTTCTTATGCAACAGGATTGGTCATAGAGCTTCTCAGTGCAAAGAAAATGAGCAACATGGTTTTGGTTTTAGAGCTACACAATTCAGAAGTCATGGTCATAATGATTATGAAAATAGAACTTCACAATACAGGGTTCAGGAAAGGAATGGATATGGAAATGATTTCAAGAAAGAATTCAGGATATGGGCACCATCCAAAGGCTACAATATCAAGTGTTTTAATTGCAATAACTTTGGACATATTGCAAAATGGTGTAGGACTCAATTACAAACAAGTTCAAGGCAAGAAGGTCAAATAGGTTCAAGGCAAGAAGGTCAAACAAGTTCAAGATAAGAAGATCAAGTAACTCATCAAGAAAAGGATATCAAAAATATGTGGAAGGAAGTTGACAAAGAAAAGGAACAATGTAATATGGGAGTAAATGTACTCCCACCCCAAAATTAATCACCTCAAGAGAGAAGGTGGTGGGGGGCTAAGCTTAAGAGTCATATATTTTAGCCCCATAGGTGTCCCTTTTGCCATTGATGTCAAAGGGGGAGAGATTTGAGTAAGGGGGAGAGCATTGAGTTAGGGGGAGAAGCCTCCAAAGAGAGCATTGAGATAGGGGGAGCAACCTCCATAGAGAGTATTGAGTCAGGGGGAGCACCTTTGATTCTCAGAGATGGTTTTTGTAGTGATTGTGGTGATTTGCATTAGAGGTGTTGCCATCAATGACAAAGGGGGAGATTGTTGGCAATTTGAGTTATTTTGTGTTGTCATTTATGTCACATGGATCATTGATGTCACATGGATCACATTGAGTTTTGGTGGCAAAAGCACTTCATAAATAATCATTTATGATATTTTGGAGAGCATGGATATATACAAGGTTTTGTGGCATAAGAGGTATATAATATTTAATTTTTAAATATTATATTAATGGTTTTTATTAAAACCAATGTTAAAGGTTTTTATTAAAACCAATGGCAAGGGTTTTTATTAAAACCAATGGAAAGGGTTTTTATTTAAACTAATGGAAAGGGTTTTCATTAAAACCATTGGAAATGGTTTTTCATTAAAACCACTATGCTAAGACTTCTCCAAATAATGATGGATGAAAAGATTTTTCAAATAAAACCTAGGTGCAAAAAGTTTCATGGCAAAATTCAAAAGAATGAAGGAGATATCCCAATTCAAAGTTAAGAGGTGAATTATTAAATTTTTATTTAATAATTCTAAGGTCTAAAGTTGAAATTCATTATTCGTCGACGTGCAAAGGTTGGGGAGATTAATAAAATTTACTGACGTCATTCGAAGGTATGGAGGTGCATATAAATAAAATGTAAAAACCTTTGATTATTAGTGATGGGAAATAGTGCATGAGTGAGAGTCGTCAAAATGGGAGCAGCGAAGAAAGAAGGAAAAATAACTTTCATTTGAGAGCAAGGTCAAAGAGACAGTGTGGTAAAGTGATGTCACGCAGGAGCCTAGAGCGCAGTTGGTAGCGTATGAACTTTGCACAAGGTAGGTTCGTTGTTTGAATCCCGCTAGGGGTAAAGTGTTTTGCTAAGGAAGGCAACTTAAGTTTTTAGATTTGAGCGTAGGAAAAGTTGGGTGTTTGGGATTAAATCCCAACGTGGGCTGATGCCCATGTGGTAAGCACTTCACAACGCTAGGTGAGAGGAACATAGTTTGATTCCTACAAAGGTGTGAAGTTTTTTTTTTTTTAGGATTGATGATTTTGAAGGTGTGAAGGTGCATTGTTTTTGGCAAGGCATTAACGATTTCGAAGATGGTGAAGGCACATTAATTTTGGCAAAGGCATTAATATATAAAAAGGTATTTATCTCTAGCGCATGGTAATATTTGATATTGCCAAAGTTTTGGTGCATTGAAAATCATTTCTATTATAACTAGGGAGTTATAAGGTATTTAGTATAAATAAATGATTGTTGTATGTGCTTAGGGAGTTATAAGGTGTGAAGTTAAATATTTGTGATTGTTGTGTGGAGTTATAAGGTGTGGAATTAAAAATAAAAGCATAGGTGTTTGTTGTATGTATTAATAAAATTATGGAGTCATAAGGTTGAAAAGTGTTGAACTTGTTATATGTCCTAGTGCATGATTTAATTATGAAATTAAACTAGGAACTTGAGACCTAGTTAATTGCTACCTTGAGTTAGAAGACATGCACATGAGTTAGGGTTTGAAGTTGAAGACAAATTGCTTGATTATGTGCCTTGGCTATTAAGAAGAAGTGGATGGATTAGAAAATCAATTTTGTGGATAAAATTGATGCTTGAGTTCATAATTGCTTTAGTGGAGTTCATTGAGAGTATTGCCATTATTGAGGAGGTTTTTGCCATTTCTTTGAGGAGGTTATTGTTGGTTACTTGTTGAGTACATTGCCACTATTTGAGACCATTGAGGAGATCATTTGCTAGTCACTTGTGGATACATTTGTCTTTCATTTGAGGAGATCATTGTTGGCTATTTGAGAGCTCGTTGCTTGAGGGAGTTGTGATTGTTTCTTGAGAGCTTATTGACATTGCATGAGGAAGATATTATTGAGAACCTATTGCTATCACTTGTGGAGATTGTCCTTGGTTGGTTAAAGTCCTCATTGTTATTTCTTGGAGAGGTTTTCATTAGAGAGCTCATTTGCCATATATTTGAGAGTTCATTGTTGAGCATTGTTATCATCCATTTGAGAGAGTATTAGTCATACATTGTTGAGATCATTGTTGAGCATTGTTATCATCCATTTGAGAGAGTATTTGTCATACATTATTGATATCATTGTGGATCATTGTTGTCATCCATTGAAGAGTACATTGCCATTCATTGTTGAGTTCATCATTGAGCCTTGCCTTCATTGATTTGTGGATGAGATTTGAGTGCTACTTGAGCATGATTGATTGAGCCTTTGAGAAGGCTTTTGGGATAGAATTTCTGGATAGATTTGAGGCAAATTTTGTGCATGATTGATTGAGCCTTTGAGAAGGCTTTTGGGATAGAATTTCTAGATATATTTGAGGCAAATTTTGTGCATGATTGATTGAGCCTTTGAGAAGGCTTTTGGGATAGATTTGTGGATAAATCTACGACAACATTTGAGTAGATTATTGAGAATTTTGTGAAGGCCTATGGGATAAGATTTGGGATAACATTTGAGCAAGGATTGTTTGAGCCTTTTGTGAAGGCCTTGAGTATATATTTGGGATAACATTTGAGCAGGATTGTTTGAGCCTTGTGAGAAGGCATTGAGGCAGATTTGTGAGTAGTAAAAGAGATAGAACATAAATAGAAAAATATACCAACACCAATTGCCTAGCTAAGTAGATCAGTGGAGAGCCCACCTGAGCAGATTAGGATTGCCTAGCCTAGTATATTAGTGAATTGCCTAGCTGAGTAGATTAGTGGAGAGCCCACCTTAGGAGATCAAGATTGCCTAGCTAAGAAGATTAGTGGATTGCCTAGTTGAGCAGATCAATGGATAGCCTAGCTGAGTAGATTAGTGGATAGCCTAGTTGAGTAGATCAATGGAGCCCACTTGAGCAGATCAGGACATCCTAGATTTGAGCAGATCAAAGTAATCATTTGTATTGGGATAAGGATCCCTATTTCTTTATGAAATATTATAAGGAGATTATCTTGTGGACTACCCCACATTGGGGGAACCACATTAAATCTTGTGTCTCAATTGTGTGTGGTGATTTGTGCACTTGCTTACTATTGCTATCTATGTCATTAATGCACACTACTATATTTGTTTATTGCAATTAAGGACACTAATTGATATTGGTTTGGAAAGAAAGTAAAAAGTGGGAGCTATACTATTCACCCCCCTCTCAGTATAAGCTTGTGTTCTTCATACAGTCTGAACCACGACTGAGACCTATGATTTATAGTTTGAACCGTAGCTATCACCTACGGTTTAAACTAAAGTTTAGTTGGCCTTCATCCGAGCCAAATCGGTTTGAATGACCATTTGTTCTAGAAGAAGGTGGTTAGAGGATGAAATATTCCAATCCAACTATCCTAACCACCCCTTCTTGATCTTGGCTTCTCCATGAAGCCACCCCTAGCCCTTGGGTAATCCTATAAGTACCCCTCCAAAATAGGGCAAAGTATCAAGAAAACATTGGAGATCAAAGCAACTAAGCCCTATCAAATTGTGGACTCACTTGAGTGCATAGAGAGAGCCTTGTTGCCATCCCCATTGTCAATTTGTCAAACATCATGACCAATTGTGCTATGGATGCCCTAAGGAGCTAGGAGAGTCAAGAAATGCTAATTCAGGCAAACAGAGGCCCATTCGAATAATTCAAGCACCAAATCAGTCATAGGACACCGAGGCGACCCTTGATCATCAATTTTACAAGGAGAATTCAAGCCCAATGCCCTAGAATTGGAGGGCAAACCTAGTTGGTTGCATGTCATGGTTGTTAGCCATGGTTTATAGTGTCGACCACTCATTTGATCTATGGTTTGCATCAGGTGATAGATCTCCTTACCATTCCTTTTGCAGTGCATTTAGATAGATTAGGTTAATTGATAGATCTCTAACATGGGGCTATTCATTTTGGAAATAAATGGCCATAGAGTTAACATGGGGTTGTTTGTTATAGAGTGGACCCAAAAGTTAGCATGGGGTCCACAAGGGAAATCAACCAAAAAAAACCACACATGGGAAAAACTCCACACTCACCATCATCAAGCGATGCTCCTATACAAGAGGATGGAGTATATGGTTGGGCTATAATTATTGGAAATATTAAGCATATTGAGTTGTCATTGATGTCAAAGGATTGATGTCAAAAGGATGCATGGTATTCAAGGAAAAAATATTCTTCTAAGGTTGTAAAATTATTCAAGGTAAGGTATATCTCAAAGCAAGGAAAATTGTTGAAAATAAAAGGATTATAATATTGATTTAAATATTATAAAGAAATTTTAAAATTTCATAGAGAGGGCCAAAAGTTTAAGAAGGTTTAAAAGTTTATAGAGGGCCAAAATTTTTAAAAGGTTTAAAAGTGGAGTTTATAAAAGTTGCTTGGACAAAGGTCCAAATACTACAAGAGAAGGCCAAAGGGTTTATTATAGTATTTTTATATTATAATTTAAAAATAAGGGTTTAGCACCAACGTCTTTGAAGGATTTAAAAATCAAAAAATAAAGTTTAAAACTAACACCACAATAATGAAAATAAAGGCATATTTATATGGAAGAAAATATTTCATTTACTTACCACGATTACTACGATTACTAATGTTTGAAATATTTTAATGCGAATGATTTTCTAATGTGAATGATTTTGATGTCTCCCTGTGCGCCATTCTAAAAATTCAAGGCAAGGAGAAGACAACGAACAAGAAGGCAAAAATCATGGGTTCTGAAGCTTGAAAAATAAAAGGAGGTTTTACTATGTTGTTCTAACCATTGGGGTATCCCAATCGGTTGTCCAGCCTTGGAAAAGGCACTGCAAAGCAAGGAGTACTGAGTTTGATTCTCAAATGCATCATATTTTTATTGTGTATCCATTTCATGAAGCATGAAGGGGTGAAAGTTGTGTTGTGTGCATTTGGTTCTTAAGTTGGTGTGCAGTCCAATCGATTGGCTAGGCCGCATGAAGATCCTGCCATGGGAGAGATCTAAAGGTCGAATCCTATCGGGTGAATTTTTTGTTGGCAAGACATTGTGGTAGTTTTAGTTTGGAAGCATGTGAGGATATAGATATAAGGGCAAACCTTCTAGTTGCTACTCGTTGGGCTAGCCCAGCTGGTCATGATGGTGGTGGTTAGGCGCTACGGTTTGGGAGGTTCAGGGATCAAACCCTGTCCACGATAGCAAAGGCTTTTAGGTGAAAGGTATGCAAAATAATTTTTATTTTCATTAAATTTGGAGTAATTTTAGTGCTTCATTGTGAATTATTTATATTGCATTCTATACGTGATTAAGTTGGAGAATTAAGGTTTTTTTTTATTATCTGAAAAATGTATTGTATGATTTAAATTGGAGAAATAAGGAGTAATTTTTTATTGTATTAAAATTATATTTTATGTTTCAAAGTTGGAGAAATAAGGTGTATTTTTTAGTATTATAAATTTATATGGTGTATGTTTTAAAGTTGGAGAAATAAGGTGTATCTTTGGTATTTCAATTTTGTATTTTAAATATTCTAAAAGAAGGGATAAAAGGTTACTTGGATATTGATTGAAATTTTATTGCTTATATTTTAATAAGGAATTTTGAGTATATGATTTAAAATTAAAAAGGGAGAAGTGCTAACCTATTTTGAAGTAGCAAAATAAAGAAAAATTATTTGTTAAAGACAGGTTTGGAAAATTCATAGAAGCATATCATTATCAAGGTAGTTTTTAGAGATATGTGATTTAACTCTTTTTTAAGGTGGTTTTGTTTGAAGAAAATATTTTTGATGTCATATGATTGGAGGTATAAGAATTGATTTGATGTAAATTAGTGATTGATTGAAGTTGGGAGTAATTTTGAATTATTGTTGAATGAAAAAGTAAATATGAGCAAGGGTTTTGAAATATACTAGCAAGGGTTTGAGAGCAAATTGGTGCATTAACTTTGAGTCATTGGAAATGAACTTGCAAGGGTTATAGACCAATCTTGTGAAGCGAATCTATGCATTAGTTTTGAGTGATATTAGGAATAAATTTGCAAGGGCTATAGACCAATTTTGTTAAGCAAGTATGTTTGATGAGCACCAAAAATGCTCATTTTATATACATGGTTAAGGAGAATTATCACTGGTTCAATTAGCATATGAAATGTATTTTATATAACTTATGCATATAATTGATAGAAAATCCGGTATTATGCTTGATTGGTGTTTTTAGTGGGAAATGTGTATAAATGCAGGTATTGGTACTAATATGGTGTTTTCCAGTCTACATCCACTTGGACCCGGCATACTTCTGCTTACAGAGACTAAGGCAAGAGAGTAGGCACCTTCCTCTTCAAGGAAGGCACCCAACAAAAGTAGGCACCTTCCTACAACCGAAAGGCACCCACAGAAGACGAGCGCCTCCCTACAACCGAAAGGCGCCAATGGAAGACGAGCGCCTCCCTGCAACCGAAAGGCACCAATGAAAGAAGAGCGCCTCCCTACAACCGAAAGGCACCGATAGAAAATGAGCGCCTTCCTACAACCGAAAGGCACCCATAGAAGATGAGCGCCTCCCTACAACCGAAAGGCGCCAATGGAAGACGAGCGCCTCCCTGCAATCGAAAGGCGCCAATGGAAGAAGAGCGCCTCCCTACAACCGGAAGGCGCCTCCATGCCTTCATACTTTGCAAGATTTACCAAGTCAACTTTGATTGGTTGACCAAGGACTATGGAGGAGGTTGCACGTGAAGACAAAGGAGATCTATTTTAATCATGCATTTATTAAATAGAATAAAGTGTTTGTTATTATTATCAACCGATTGGCCGGTTGACCTTGTAAAGCTCTTAAAGCATATTATTATTTTTAGGATGCATTAGTTTAGGATTTGTTGTTACGTACACCTAAGGATATTTATATTTATCCTTCGGCGAACGAACATACTTTAAAATAGAAGAATAAAATATGTGTAGAATCAATTGTAACTAAATCACATCACGTGATTAAAATAGACCGATTTGTTATTGTAATGAGATCTGGCCACGCTTTATATAAAGACGTAGGCCAGATGAACAAGGGAGATCGGAGATCAATGATTAATTTTACACAACTTATTTTATTTTATTGTTTAATTAATTAAGAGTGCAACTCCTCTTATTCGAGCAAGCTCTACGTAGCTAGCCGGGCGGACTATCTGCGGGAGCTTGGGCCCACTCCCTGCAGTAGTCCTCCCCTATTTATTTTTGTTCTTTATCTTCTATAGATTATTTTATTGCTTTAGTTCTTGCTTTATTTAATTTAGGTGTGTGCTTTTATTTTCAGCATTTTATTTCCAGCATTGTATTTTATTTATTTATTTGGTTTGGTTGGAATCCAATTACACAAACCTCCCCACCAAACTAAATAAGGTACAACCAGATTTGTTCCCCAACACTACAGGCATATACTTGTGCGTGACACTCATAAGTTTACGAACTTACCGGATTGATAATTTATGGAAGAGAAATGAATGTTTTTTGGGACATGAATTTCTGCTCACCATTTTGGCGCCGTTGTCGGGGAGTGTCTAAACTGTAGTGTTCCGATTTACAGGTCAGATAAAAAGCTTATTTGAAATTACCTGTAAATATTTTATCTGAGAAGCATGAGTCCACCAAGGAGCTTTTTATAAAGGCCAAAAATAGTTGTCGGCACAGTCAGAGCCAAATCCCATAGGCAATTATTTATATTTTTTAGCTTCTCAGGTAAACGTGGGAATGAACCTGATGTACCATAATTAAGTGTAGAAGTAGAAATAAAATGTGTTGTTGAAAAAAATTAGAAAAAAATCTGGCATTGAAGGATTTCCATCATGTTCTAAATGGTTTCAAGAAATCAAAAGAAAAAGCACAACCCAAGTCTGATTGAAAATTTTTAGGGACATGTTTTTATACGGAAACCATTGAAAAATTGTGCCTCTAGAAGCTTGGTTTTAAATTAAAAAATTTTACAGGCTTGAAATTTTTGCAACGTATTGGTAAATGTTTTTTTATGATGAAATTAATAATGCAGGGAAAATGACAGAGCATAATTTAAAAAGAACATCTTGTTATGGAGTATGCTCTTCACTTGCGCTTAAGGCGACCTGGTGAATCAGAAACTAGCATGTGTTTTTAACAGATGCTATGCCATGTTTTCTTCAGGTTGCTAGCTCACGGATAGTCATTTGCTGGCCTGCACACTTTGCCATTACGTTGAAAGAAGTTTGGTTGCGAGGCCATGAAGGAAAATACTCTTCTCATGCTACAACATATCAGACTAGTTGAAAAAAAAAAAAAGATTTCGAGAAGACTAGTTCAGATGTAGGCATGGGGGAGACCCCACCTTCATCAAATGCCGCCAACAACACAATGAACGCTATTTATAGTGTTCATGAAAAAAAAAAAAAAAAGAGAGAAAAAATAAATCATCTGCTGAAAAGGCTCCAAGTTAATGAAGCAATTCAAAAATAGAGTTTTATTTTGCTGCTTGTTGAAAGAGAGTATCCTCTTTCCCGAGGACCAGCTTGGTCCAGAAGGGAAATGAGAAATCTCCAACCGGTAGCTAAATAAAACAAGGAAAAATCTTGGAGGAGATCAGATTTCAAATGTCTGCACAAAGGCCACGGGATTAACATTTTTTTTTTATGTGCTAATTGAGGAGGAGCTTGGTGTTTCAAAAATGTGAGTTGTTGGTTGTCATATGAAAAAAATATACAAAAGAGAGGCAGAATCTCACTATGGTGGAAGATAACATCAACTTTGAGAGGATCTGAAACCATGGAGAAATCTGCTTTTCACAAAAAGTGTGAGGGCAAAGATGTTTCAGTACATGGTACATTTTGCCAAATTCTTAGGATGGATCATTGACAAACCTCCAGGATGTGAAAATCACCGGCTCAAATGGTTGAAGTAGACATCCTATTCTTTGATGCGAGATGATGAAAAAAAAAATGATAATCCAAGATCTGTTTTGGTCAAGGCAGAATAGACCGAAAAAAAAATACAAAAAAAAAAAGAGAGAAAAAAAATTAGTTAGAATTTTATTTTAACGTCTTTAGTTTAGATTTTTCTTTTATGTTTTGCAGGACAACGTGAAGTGCGAAGTAGAAAAATAAGGAGGTGTCTGTGAAGATCTCATGAATTGAGATTCATACATGGAGTTCGTAATAGCACTATACGAACTGTCTCGGGTACCTGATCGTATAGCATCCAATCTAACAGGTGAAAGCCAGCAGAGTTTTGCCTTGGAAACATTGGCACTTGAAGGCAGGCTAAGTAACCCTGATCAAGCGAAAGGCTTCCAGCCCAAGGTGCTTGTGGAATTTGGGGGAAAATTTTGCTAGAAAGTGCATGACTGTTATAGCCTGGATGATAAACAAAGTCAGATATGCTACACCAAGTGCAAGAGAAGAGTTTCGAGACAACGTTCAAGTAACGGTCAACGAGCTCCATTAACCACTGCCTCACATTCACAAGAGTGGATCAGACATCGGCATGGGGGAGACCCCATACCATACCGGTAGCTTGGACGAATGTTCAAACATTCGTCGAAAAAAAAAAAGAAAGAAAAAAAAAGGAGAGAAAGAAAAGAGAAAAAAAAGAGAGAGAAAGAAAAAAAAAAAAAAGAGAGGAGGATACATAAAAAAAAAAAATGAAGTGAAAGACGCCTTGTTTATCAAGAAGGTGCCTTCCGCATCAAGAAGGCGCCATACATTGGAGGCGCCTTCCACATGAAGAAGGTGCCATACATTAGAGGTGCCTTCCACATGAAGAAGGCGCCATACATTAGAGGCACCTTCCGCATCAAGAAGGCACCATACATTGGAGGCGCATTCCACAGGAAGAAGGCGCCATACATTAGAGGCGCCTTCCGCATCAAGAAGGCACCATACATTGAAGGCGCCTTCCACACAAAAAAATATATATATATATATATATATATGCGAATCCTCCTAGTGAAAAAAAAAATACGCATAGAACATGTCCTGCTTAGCATAAAAATTGCTTTCTTATTGCTTTGCAGGAAATCATGAACCGAATGCAAGCTGCAGGCATCCTGAGAGCCAGGGCCTAACAGGCACGGAGTCATGACTCCTGTTTTACTGCTTTCGTGTGTGCAGTTTTTGTAGGTGTAGTTTCGTAGTACACAACCATGAGCATGATCTGTAGGTGGAGCCGGCTTAAACTAGGCCTAACAGATGTGACATTTTGTGCCCTACAATTAGGAGTGCGGCAAAGCAGAAAAGGCACTTACTTCCCACTAGGAAGAGAGTGCCTACAATCAGCCCAATACAGTAGTGCCTTTTTCCACCTGGAGGAAGGCACCAATAAGCAATTTTCTTCTCCCTTGGATGGGGGTACCTGTTGTTCAGTGTGGGACCTGATGTTTGGAGGGCTGCAGACCTGTTGTGCAGAGGGACCTGTTGCTTGCGATAAGGGCATCACCAATTTAAGTGGGGGAAGATGCGGGTGAATCAGGACCTCCCGTAAAAAAAAAAAAAAAAAAAGGGGAGTTCGGAAGGCTGTTGTCACGAGGACGTGACAAATTTTAGACATGGGGGAAAGACGCCTTATTGTCGGTGCCTAACTTACTCCTATGAAAAAAAAAAAAAAAACCTTGTGTTGAAATAGCTCCACGATGAAATGCAAATCAAAAGCAAAGTTTTATTTTTGTTGCCCGTTGGAAGAGAGTATCCTCTTTCCCGAGGACTAGCCTGGTCCCGAAGGGAAATGAGAAACCTCCAATGGTAGCTAAATAAAATGGGGGAGGAGTTTGAAAAAAAAATAGATGTCAAATATCTGTTTCCTTCGAAATCAACGCATGGTAAGTAGGCACCTTCCTCTTCTAGGAAGGTGCCAATAGAAGGCCAGCGCCTTCCTCTTCTAGGAAGGCACCAAGAAAATATAAGCGCCTTCCTCTTCCAGGAAGGCACCAATAGAAGGCCAGCGCCTTCCTCTTCCAGGAAGGCACCAAAAGAATGCAAGCGCCTTCCTCTCATCGGAAGGCACGAGGAAGGTGCTAGGAAGGTGCAGGAGGACACAAGGAAGGCGCCACTAGAAGGCAGGCGCCTTCCTCAAGGGGGGGCACTAGGAAGGTGCCACTAGAAGGCAAGCGCCTTCCTCATAGGGAAGGCGCCCCTGTTCTTCGCCCATTGACTAGACAAGCATGACGTGGGCAACAAATATTGGTGCAGTTCCAACTCTACGGCATGTAGGTTAATTTGGGGATCGCATCAATGGATGAGAACATCCTACCAACGCCAGCACATACAACACATACATCTCAGCAATGCACTTGACAGATGTCATGAATGATGAAAGAAATATTGTTTTTCCTCACTCCAGAAAACAAAGGAATGTCGTGTTGTTCCAATTATGCATGCAAAAGAAATAATTCAGAGGGGAGATCATTTTGGACGCACACGTGTCAGGTATAAATTTTAATATTCATCCTGTAAATGCATTCGGAGAGAGATACGTCAATGCGGGATTAAAATATTTTTTGTGCTATTGAGAAAAAGCTGGGTATTTCAAAGTTTAGAGTCACCAGCTCAGTTGTTGCGGATTGACTCTGTTCTTTGATGTAGAGGATGAAGAAAAAAAAAAAAAAAAGAAAAAAAAAAGGGAGAGAGTCAAGATCTGTTCTATTCATGGCAGAACAGATAAAGATACTTATAAATAAATAAATAAAATCTCCAGGAGCACCAACGTGAAGACGTCTCACACCACCAGCATCATATATATCAGATTCTACGAAATTCACCCGGGTATGTACTTGATTTTCTTATTAATTATGTGTATAGTTATTTTAAAATCATTTCTATGCTAATACCAGTCGACGCCTCCATAGTTTTTCAAAATCTCCCATTAGAATTCAAACACATGATGTGCCTTGAAAAAAAAAAATGAAAAAAAAAAAGAGAGAGAGGCTATGGCATCTACGTGAATAAATTTGGCATCATTTTCATTGCCGCCTCATGACAATGGCAGTCAGCTTGAGCGAACACATATAAATGATGCTACTCTATACCACAAAGGAGGTTATGGAGATGTGAAATATGTTTCAAATGTGGGTAAAAGTAGCAGCTGGTGACTGCACTTATTTTAAATCAATTTGGTCTCACCAAATATGACCAATGAGCAACATTGGAGAATGCCAGCATTTATAAAAATAAAAAAAAAAATGCAGTGGTCATTGGCCCTGAACATTGTGGTCACAATTTAACTATTTGTTCGCAATGATTAGTCAGGATGTGTTTCTGACTTCTGTTGGTGCCGCATCACTCTATGGATGAAGAATAGCAACACTCAATGAAAAAAAAAAACACAGTGCTGAATAAAAAAAAATAGTACTGAGAAAAAAAATAGTAGTGCTGAATGGAAAAAAATAGCAGCACTCAACGGCAGAGAAACAGAGATGTTGAAGGCCATTAAAAAAAAAAAAAAGAGGAAAAAATATATATATCCCAGGGGTTGTTGTCACGAAGACATGACAAACTTTTTGGCATGGTCAGCCTGCGAGAGGGATAACTTCACCTTTTGGTGCCACGAGGGCGTGGCACATGTTAGGCATGGGGGGATGATGAGCACCAAAAATGCTCATTTTATATACACGGTTAAGGAGAATTATCATTGGTTCAATTAGCATATGAAATGTATTTTATATAACTTATGCATATAATTGATAGAAAATCCGGTATTATGCTTGATTGGTGTTTTTAGTGGGAAATGTGTATAAATGCAGGTATTGGTACTAATATGGTGTTTTCCAGTCTACATCCACTTGGACCCGGCATACTTCTACTTACAGAGACTAAGGCAAGAGAGTAGGCACCTTCCTCTTCAAGGAAGGCGCCCAATAGAAGTAGGCACCTTCCTACAACCGGAAGGCGCCCACGAAAGATGAGCGCCTCCCTACAACCGGAAGGCGCCAATGAAAGACGAGCGCCTCCCTGCAACCAAAAGGCACCAACGAAAGAAGAGCGCCTCCCTACAACCGGAAGGCACCGATAGAAAATGAGCGCCTCCCTACAACCGAAAGGCACCCACAGAAGACGAGCGCCTCCCTACAACCGGAAGGCACCAATGGAAGACGAGCGCCTCCCTACAACGAAAGGCACCAACGGAAGAAGAGCGCCTCCCTACAACCGGAAGGCGCCTCCATGCCTTCATACTTTGCAAGATTTACCAAGTCAACTTTGGTTGGTTGACCAAGGACTATGGAGGAGGTTGCACGTGAAGACAAAGGAGATCTATTTTAATCATGCATTTATTAAATAGAATAAAGTGTTTGTTATTATTATCAACCGATTGGCCGGTTGACCTTGTAAAGCTCTTAAAGCATATTATTATTTTTAGGATGCATTAGTTTAGGATTTGTTGTTACGTACACCTAAGGATGTTTATATTTATCCCCTTCGGTGAACGAACATACTTTAAAATAGAAGAATAAAATATGTGTAGAATCAATTGTAACTAAATCACATCACGTGATTAAAATAAACCGATTTGTTATTGTAATGATATCTGGCTGCGCTTTATATAAAGACGCAGGCCAGATGAACAGAGGAGATCGAGAGATCAATGATTAATTTTACACAACTTATTTTATTTTATTGTTTAATTAATTAAGAGTGCAACTCCTCTTATTCGAGCAAGCTCTACGTAGCTAGCCGGGCGGACTATCTGCGGGAGCTTGGGCCCACTCCCTACAGTAGTCCTCCCCTATTTATTTCTGTTCTTTATCTTCTGTAGATTATTTTATTGCTTTAGTTCTTGCTTTATTTAATTTAGGTGTGTGCTTTTATTTTCAGCATTTTATTTCCAGCATTGTATTTTATTTATTTAAATTCTCTGCACTCAGTTTATTTGGTTTGGCTGGAATCCAATTACACAAACCTCCCCACCAAACTAAATAAGGTACAACCAGATTTGTTCCCCAACACTGCAGGCATATACTGTGCGTGACACTCATAAGTTTACGAACTTACCGGATTGATAATTTATGGAAGAGAAATGAATGTTTTTCGGGACATGAATTTCTGCTCACCGACATGTTGTGTTTTCACGGGTACAAGCCAAGAAAAGAAGCAAGGAGGCGAAAGTGTCGCGATATCTTTTGACATGTTGTGTTTACCCATGGTCAAAGCAAGGAGAAAAAAGAGAGATAAATAAAAAGTGTTAGCAATATGACGACATGTATTTTCATGGTCCAGTTTATATTTATTAATAATAAGTAAATGACAAAAGCTAAAATTAGGGTTTACGATTTGTCATGAAAGTCGACTAATATGAAGTATTTTCATCTCAAATATTATGTTATAAAAGAGGAGAAATGTTGGAGATTTGAGGATTTGTCGAAGTGTGGGAGGAGTTATAACCGTGATAGTGTGAAGAGAGCAGAGTGCATGAAATAGAGAAGATGATCATGAAGGTCGGGGCTGTGCTTGAAGCGGTGTGCGAAGTGATTGCCCTGGGAAAGCGGTGCGTGAAAGAGCAAAGGTGAAGAGACCGGTCGGAGATCATGCCAAGAACAAAGGTATATTCTGCTCAATCTTATAGATTCA
>JAQPPZ010015982.1:0-66099 GCA_028583015.1 Wollemia nobilis | reverse complement strand
CAAATGGTTGAGGGAAGACCTTTGATTAACACTAAGTATGTCAGAGTAGAAACACAAATCATGACCCATGCTATCCAATCCAAAGAAAATTTGAAGGTTGCTATCATCCTTGATAAGAAGCTCCACTCCACCCTATCATAAGCCTTTGATATATCCAATTTTATGAACATTTCCCTATTACCAGATTTTGGCATTGAGTGGATTACCTCTTAAGATAGAACCAAACCATTCAATATATGCCTAACCTCTCTAAAACCCCTTGATATGAGGATATAATGTTATATAGCAGAGGTTTTAGCCACTTAGTCATTACCTTCATGATTATTTTATATATGACATTGCATAAGGTAGTAGGTATATAATATAAAATATGCACCTCGTCCTCCTCTTTCAGAGTTAAGGCAATGAATGTATGATTTAATGCTTTAAACATTCTTTTACTACCTTTGTAATCCTCTATAAAAGCCATTACATCCTCCTCCAAGTTGTCCTAGAAGGTCTGAAAAACTTAATTAGAAAGCCATATGGACCTAGTGTTTTTTCAGTACTCATTCCAAATATTACTTTGTTTAGTTCCTCTTTATAAACGGGTTTAAGTATGGCTTGATTTTGTTATTCAAATATAATAGAGGGTATGATAACATGATTGTTTTTATCCTCTTCATATTGCACCATACTTTCTTTAAACAATTTAGTAAAATAGTCCATTGAATGGAGATGCATACCTAGGATTGTATCAAAGGAGTGCATGTTCTCATCCTACAGGATTTTCATCTTGTTCGTCTATTTCTTAGCATAAGTAACCCAAAGGAAAAAATTGGTGTTTCTATCACCTTCTAATAACCAAGTGGTTCTTGCTCTTTGATTTTACTAGATTTCTTCTTGGTTGTCAATATCCTCAACCACTTTATACAATGCATCATCCTCTTCTTTGAGTTTCTCTATAACTGATCCTTCCCTGAAGTGTTTTTGAACCTCATCCCATATAGCCACTAATGGAGCTATTTGGACCTAGAAGTTTATCTTGTTAGCTTACCTCCATTGTTTAAATTGATCATTGACATAATAAAGTTGCTTGTGGAATATAAACATTGTTGTCCCATATGTTGGGCATCCCTCTTCCCACCATTGTGGATTTTTTCAAAGTTCCTCTTTTTGTAACAATTTTTTTAAAATATGAATGGTTTGTGATGTTTCCTTGTCTTGATCCCCACTTCCAATAGAATGGGAAAGTGATTTGGACCCTCAAAAATCTAAAATTTTAGATTCTATTTTACAAAAACCTCCTTTGAAACCAAAAAATGGTCTAACTTCACCTTCATTCTATATGGCTACCTCCTCTTATTAGTCCAAGTATAGTTGATTCCAAGAAATTTAATATCTACCAAGTGTAATGCATGGAATTGGGTAATCATAAGCCAATACCCTAGATCCAAAATTAGGGTTCCCCCTTTCTGATATCTTGATGATAATTTAGCATTAAAATCTCCAAAAACAATCCAATTTAACTCCTCCCTCGAGACTCTCATATTATGCACTACTTTACATTGATGAATTTAACCATCTAGGTTTTGAGTCCCATAAAAATTTATGATTAAAACTTGCTTAGCCATCACATTTTTCCTAAAATATGATGTGAGGACACCCGTCCAAGATATATGTTCTATTATTTTTCATTCAGGAGAGTTACAAAAGGTAACTATCCCCCCTAAGATCCCTTGGACAACCACTTCCATATGACCAACACCCCTCCAAATTCTGTTTACTATTTTCCACATAAGATCCAACAATATTTTTTTCTCTTGGATAAGCAAAAAAATTGTTTTACTTTTTTCTAAGAGTCTTAAAAAAATAGATTAATGGGTTCTACTATTTAAACCCCTAATATTCCATGATTTTATAATCATTGGTTACCTTGATACTAGTAAGAGTCTATTGGCCTCACCAATCCCCCAATGAAAAATGTCTCCTTAAACTGCTATCAATTTCTTATTTGATTTTCTACCCACTCCTTGAGAGATGATATTATTTGATCTCTTTTTCACCTAAATTATCCCTAGAGTTGGATTTTCTTTGTTCTTTTTTGCTATACCCATGATAACATCCTTTATTATTGGTTGCTCTTGGTTATACACAATCAATGCCCCTACAATATTTGGTTGGGGTAACTCACTGCACTCTATTACTTTCTCTAGGATAGGAGGAGGTGAAAGAGGGGCTTGAACATGGATGTTATTATTTTTATTATTCCCATCCACTCCTTCCATGGATTGTTATTCTTCTTGGTCCAATAATATCTTGAATATCTCATACCTATTTGGGGACTTGAGTTGGATTTGTTGTTTGCCATAATTTTCTTTTGCTTTCTCTTTTTTTTGGTTATTCAAAACCATCTCCCTATGCTTCGTCACCCTGAGAAATATTCATTGTTTCTTTATTTACTATTGAATTACCCTCCTTAGAAAGATTTGACATATCTAGAGAAGCCTCCATTTTTTTGTTCATATTGTTTGGGTAGGACCAAGCCAAATTCCCATAATTATTGTAAACTCTACACCTGAAGAGCAATGAATCATAACCTAGTTATTGAATCCAAGATAGTCATGCAAGTTCGAGTGCAATATCTATTGATAAAGGCTAGCTAAGACTCATTTCAATACATAATCTAGCATAAACATTTATGTTTCCTTACATTGTATCTCTAGAAACACCTAAATATACTTCAAGGGAATTACTGATGATTTTTTATACCTGCTCAATCCAAAACTCCATTGGAACTGCATACAAATAAATCCAAACTAGGACAAAAATGGGTTCAATTTGAGGATCAAATTCCACTCTCTAGGTCTGAACAAATAATATTGCTAGACCATGATTCCTATTTTTTGAATTGAAAACCTTATTTTTGTTGGCAAGTGAGGAAAAAATAACAATAAATTATCCATTACTAATAAACCACAAAGAATAATCAGCAAGAGGCTCCTAGTTTTTCTAAACCTAATAATGCAAAAAATTTAGGGTAGAATGAATACCCATGAATTTATAGATCATATCATGATTGGTTTTATATAAGAATTTCTTCTAACATGCTTTGCTCAATGAAAATATTTGACCTTGATTATGATTGTGGTAAATATCCATTGACATTTTGAGATGTTGATCTTTTTCTAGCAATCATAAAAAATATTTTTAAAGTGGTTTTTTCTGTTTTTCAGTCTCTATTGGAGATTTTTCCTTCAACAAATCTACACAATAACTTTGTCTCTCTATAAGAGAATTTGGAGGTGTTCCTATTGGGCCCTCTTAGGGCAGCAATCTTCTCTTCAATTCCATACCAACCAAAAAACACTTTGTCTACCCAAATCCAACTGATGCCCTAGTTTTCTCTTCGAGAACTTAGATCCCTCTATTATATCTGCTCTACCATGTTAAACTCAACTTAATTTTGTAAAGTCACAAATATCAAATGCAATCAATATTTAAGATATTAAACTCAAAATTTAAAATAATTTCCATATGTTATTAATTTCCTAAAAATAAAAATAAATCAAATATTACATTTTAAAATTTAACTCAATGAATGTCATATCTAAATAAGTCATTACCAATGTTTAAAATAAGTTTCTTAAATTTAAGATCTTTTGACGTTGAGAAGATATAATTAATATAAAAACATAAATTAATATCATAATATATAAAAATATAACTTAATGTTATATTTGAAAATTTGAAAAATATGTTTTATAATAATATTATTTTAAAATTATTTAATATTAATTTTTAATAAATGATGTTATGATTACCCTATAAAAGATCATGTTGACTAAACTATAAAGGTCGCACGTTGATGTGGGTCAGTGTACATAACTAGAGCTGTCCATGAGACTCAAACATAGATCCTATACTCCTTTTAATTTTAATATTAAAAAAAATAACAAATTATATTATAAATTTATTTGTAATTAATTTTATATTGTAAATTAAGGTTTTAATCTTATGGTCTCACAACACAATGCAAGCTTTAGCTCTTTTTCGAGAAGTTCAAGGTTTAAACCATGGTGTGAGAGTGTGTGAGGGGTAGGTGTGTGTTAAATTCTCTATTAATAAGCATAGCTCTTGAATTTATGAGGGGTCATGGTTGGGAGGAGAGTGCTCAACCCTGGGTTGGTCACTTGCATTAGGGGTTTATCACACTAACCAGATAATTTTTTTTTAATCCTAGTAAGCTTTGACATTTATTGAAATTATATTAAATAAATCAATTAAATTGAGATTTTGAAGATACTAGGGGTTCAAAATTTGGGCCTTATCAGATTGAATGCTTATCCCTTTTGATGTTTTTAGTGGCTTAAAAAGTTTAAAATGAATGTGGTTGGAAGGAGACTCCTCAATCCTGTGTGTTAGTTGTAGGTTTTATCACACTAACCAACTAAAAAAAGATTTTAATCCTATGAGTAAGCTTTAAAATTTAACAAAAGTGTATTAAATTAGGTAATTGAATTGGGAAGTTTTAATCTTATGAGTAAGCTTTGACATTTAATGAAATTGTATTAAATAAGACAAATAAATTGAGATTTTTTTTTATTTGGTTAATGTGAGAAACCTTATGACCAATGCACAAGGCTGAGCAGTCTCTTCCCAATCATGACCCCTCGTAAAGTCAAGAGCTATGCTTATCAATAGGTAATTTAACACACACCCACCCCCTCACACACTCCCCACGCACCTCTGAATTGAGACTCCTCGTGCGTTAGTTGCAAGGGCTTATCACACTAACCAAATAAAAAAGTTTTAATCCAATGAGTAGCTTTGAAATTTAATAAAATTGTATTAAATTAGGTAATTGAATTGGGAAGTTTTAATATTATGAATAAGCTTTGATATTTAATGAAATTGTATTAAATAAGACAACTGAATTGGGATTTTTTTTATTTGGTTAATGTGAGAAACCCTTATGACAAATGCAAAGGATGAGCAGTCTCCTCCCAACCATGATCCCTTGTAAAACCAAGAGCTGTACTTATCATTAAGAAATTTAACACACATCCACCACACACCCACCCCCTCACACACTCCCCCAACCAAGAGCTGTACTTATCATTAAGAAATTTAACACACATCCACCACACACCCACCCCCTCACACACTCCCCCACGCCCCTCTGAGTTGAAATTTTGAAGATACAACTATTGAAAATTTTATGTTGGTCATAGGAGTTTATTACACTAACAAAATAAAAAAAAATTAATCCTATGAGTAAGCTTTGACATTTAATGAAATTATATTAAATAAGGTAATTAAATTGAGATTTTGAAGACGTTAAGGGTTGAGTCTCATCCGATCAAATGCTTGTCCCTTTCCTGATGTTTTCACCCATTTAAAAATTTTAAAATGAATGTGGTTGGGAAGAGACTCTAAGCCCTCTGTCTAAAATTTAATCCTAGGAGTAAGCTTTGAAATTTAATGAAATTGTATTAAATAAAGAAATTAAATTGGGATTTTGAAGATGTTAACTGTTCAAATTCGAGCCCCCTCAGATTGAATGCTTGTCCCTTTCCTAATGTTTTCACGAAGTCTTAAAAAGTTTAAAATAAATGTGGCATATGGTAGTTATAAAGACAGATTACACGGAATATTGTGTGACCGCTTTTGAGACAAATAACACATAATACCTTAGCAGCCATAGAACAACATGTCCCGATCATCCTAGCAACTATTGATTCTATCAAATAAATAAATAATAATAATAAATTAGAATTTTAATTTTTTTTTTTTACAAACTAGAAAAATCTTCCTATGGTTTAAATTTGAATCTAAAAAAAAATTGATCGTAAACAAAACTCAAAACCTTAAATCTCTAACCCATATAACTATTTAAAAAAAATTATTAAGGAAGTTCTCGTCAATAAAAGTCTAAACCTAAATTTATTATTAAATTAATAATTAATTGAACTTCATAAAACATCGTTAAAATATATGCATATTACTATTATTAATTTATGTGATAACATTCACATTTACCTAGAGAAATCATAGATTACAAATCCATGGCATAAGGGTGGCATACTTCTAAGGGCTTGCTTGTATAATACTCATCAACACGTAGATGACAGCACATTCATTCATTATCTACGCAATTGTAGTGATTCCATTACGTGTATCCAGCAGAAGCGATAATAGAAAGTAAAACAAAACCTACGTAAACGTGGAAAGCGGAAAACTATCGTCGAAACAGAACAACGTCACTGGCTCGAATCTCCAATTATATTAGACTTTACAATGATCGAGGTCTCCGCATCCATGTGCTCTAACGATTTGAGTGCAATCACCTGAACATCTTTTATATTTTATCAACCCTTTCGTCCACAATGTATGCCAGAAAATACTCGATCCCAAGCCCAGAGAAGATCTGATTTGCGTGGATTAAAATTTTCTACAGAGGAGTTGATGCCTATATAAATCATGCTTGCTCTCCTTGGAAACGCATCCTTGTTTTTGCATTCTCTTCTCTAATTGTATTCACAAACATGGAGGGGATTCCGCCTCGTTTGGTTCTCGTCACTGTGGCAAGCTTGTGCATGCTGCAAGGATTTATCATCTCTGGGGTTGTTGCTTACTCATATCCTCTTCCAGTTCCACCACTAGCCGGGCCTAAGACACCTCCACAATACAAATCTCCTCCCAAGCCAATAGTGATGCCTCCTCTTGTACCCAAACCTCCTCCTATACCAGTTGTAATACCTCCTCCAGTTCACAAATCTCCTCCTAAGCCCAAGCCAATAGTGATGCCTCCTCTTGTACCCCAAACTCCTCCAAAGCCAATAGTAATGCCTCCTCGTGTACCCAAGTCTCCTCCCAAGCCCATAGGAATTCCACCTCCTGCACACAAGTCTCCTCCTAAACCAAAACCAACCATAAATCCTCCTCCAATATACAAATCTCCTCCTACGCCCAAGCCAATAGTGATGCCTCCTCCTGTACACAAAACTCCTCCAAAGCCAATAGTGATGCCTCCTCTTCTACCCAAAACTCCTCCCAAGCCCATAGTAATTCCACCTCCTGTACACAAGTCTCCTCCTAAACCAAAGCCAATCATAACGCCTCCTCCAATATACAAATCTCCTCCAACGCCCAAACCAGTGCCAAAGCCAATAGTAAAACCGCCACCATTTCACAAATCACCTCCTAAGCACAACCCAATAGTGATGCCACCTCACTTACCAAAATCCCCTCCTAAGCCCATAGTAATGCCTCCTCCACTGCCCAAGTCTCCTCCCCTCTACAAGTTTCCCCCGCCTCCTCCACTCTACCCTCCTTCCTACTAAGAACGCTTAGTTCTCAGCTCAATGCTTTTTATTTTCCTTTTAAACATGCCTCGTTTTCAAGTATGATATTTCATTTTTTTTTTTTCTTTCCTTTCATTTTGGATCAATAAGATCTGGTTTATAGCCACGTTTTGCTGGTTTGCCTTTGACCTAATACTACAATAGCAAGGTGTACTGCGGTCTCCTTGAGATTTAGTTAAGGGTGACCTAGGAACAACTGTTCCCCGGTTGGACGGTTAATAGTTTCATCTAATATGTGGACGATCCTAATCATATCTGATCTGTCTGTTTGTGTTGCAGGATCTCCTTACCTCCGCATGATAAGAGTAAGAAGTGGAGTCGATTGCTACATAAGAAACATGAGCACTTGCTCCTTTGATCATAAATATTTTCTAAGATATTCCAAAATGCTGCTAACTACTTGCAGATAGATGGTTCTGTTGAGTATCTCCATGGTGGATCAATTTTTAATAAAGTCTTATCTGTTTATTCTGTCCATGAAATGGCAAGCAATATATTGATCTTCTTTCTATAGACTGAAAAAATCAGTGATCATCCCAAATTTTTATGCAACTTATCACCACCTTTAACTTATCTATCTGTATATATCCATCATAATTCTTAAGATTGAAGTTATATAACATTTATTTTTGAGATAAAGTCTAACATATAAATCCTAACAGCACACTACTAGGCCTAACAACAAAGAGTAAACTAAATTCGTGGAGCATTATAGAACAATAGGCTGCCATCGTTCTCACTTGTGTAGAGAAAAGAATATTATGAACGTTATTCATCACCGACACTTAATTACACAAGGAAATAACAAGACCTTGCATTTTAGTTATTATTGGTTTCAAATTTGATACGTGTTTAAAAATCTACCAATGCACAAATTAAGTGGAATATGGACGTTTACAAATCCACCATTGCACAAATTAAGTGGAATATGGACGTATTGCATGTCTATAAAATATCAAATAAGTGGAAGATGTATGTTAAAGTTCAATGTCAAATATTTAAGCATAAATTATTTTGAAGATAATATGACAAAGTTTTATAAAATGGGAATATTTTTGAGAAAAAAATATTAGATTTTTTTTTTTTAGCAAGTTCATTACACATCCTGCATTGGATCTCCTTGAAAAGAGTGGAAATTTCAAACGAGACGAAAGTGTTAGAATTTTTATGTTTAATCTATATATAATTAAATATTTATATTATAAAGTTTTTAAAGGATATTATGTTAAAACTATACTAACAAAGTTAAGTAATAAAATAAACATTTGTAAACATGCTTTATTTATAAAACATCCAAAGGGCCTCTTTAAAAGAGGGCACTACATCCTACCACAACTTATATTTTGCAATATTTGTTAGTATATAGATTGATTTTATAAACAATTTTAAATTAAAAGTGTTATTTTTTATAATTCAACATGGATTAAATTTGAATAAAGTAACTAAAAGTTTTAGAAATCTATGTTGAATAAAGTAACTAAAAGTTTTAGAAATTAGCCTATAGAGGAAACACATCTCATTTAATGAATAGTTTTGGTATTAAAGGAATGCATAAATTTTATCTTACACATTTACAACCATCAAATAAATATTTTAAGAATTGTTATTCCTCTCTTATAGAACATATCATAACCCCTAATATTGCTATGCTTATTTCCTCAAACATATTAATCTTTAGATTCTCTTAAAATTCATCCATAGTAATAATATGTGTGGTTCTATGCAACTTATCTAAGACAATACTATAGATGTAACCATAAAGTTCATCCATTATAAGCCTCATATGGAGTTATATAAAAAATATATCAAAACACCTCCTTTCATATGGATATAAATATTATTTCCTATTTTTAAATTAATCACTTATTTTTATTTACTCTCTTTTACAATGTACACCTAGTTTTTTAAGATAAAAATCATAAATACGAAATATCATTTGTATGCACTCACATGATATTTTTAGTTTCTTATAGTTGACTCCTCATTGAAACTTTATTAGGTGATATACTCCTCCTACCTTAGTTCCAATTTAGCATGTCCTCCTCTAATACATCTAAGGTTTTCTTCACTTCATCTATTCCACTACCAATATCATAACCCATTTGATTATAAGGAACACTCCATAAAAAACTCCTTTTTAACTTGAATATAGTTCAATGCTATTTAAGATAATAAAATAAATTCATCCTCATGATGGATGAGGCATTAGATCTACATGATAAATTTTTTTAGATATTAGGACCCACAGGGATCTCCTAAATGCTCCTAACACCCACTATAATAATAGTGATATAACTCTTTCTCCAAAGATCCTATGGACTTAAATCTAATTAAAGATCATTTTTTTCCCTTTTGCATCTATGCTTGGTTCCTATTTGCACTATCTATTCATATAATCTTACCTTCATTCCCTCTCTTTCACTACCAATATTTTAATTTTCTTGATTATGAGGAACACTCCAAATTTTCCATTTATTAAAAATATTTTTTCTTTGAACACAATACAATGCTATTGTTGGTGCTAATACAAATCTATCCCTCATGATGGATAGAGTCTTGGTTGTATAATATAGACTATTTTAGATATTGAGCCTCATAAGTCTCTCTTTAGAACCTTTATCCCTCATGATGGATAGAGTCTTGGTTGTATAATATAGACTATTTTAGATATTGAGCCTCATAAGTCTCTCTTTATAACCTTTAACGAGTGCAACAATACCCCATAAATACTTCTCATTTATATAAGGATTAATTACCTCAATAATGATATGTACCTCTTTATCCAAATAGCCCATGGAATCAAATCCAACCATATCATATTTATTTCCGTTATGACTCCATGCTTGCTTCCTATTCCCACTATCTCACATGTACTTTTGTTTATAAGTGGTAAAAAAGGTACCCTACTACTATTACAAATTTTTTCAAGTGAAATATTATTCAATTTATAGTAGAAGAAACCTATGCATGTAGTTTTAAGGATTGTTGGAATATTTGTAATCTAATATTATTAGACAAAGGTTGATAGTGATTAAGTGTTATGGTCACCCTTGATGTAGCCTCTAGGGAAGTACAATGTAATCCTAAGGGTAGTTTTGATGTATTTACCTGATATTGGTTAAACCACATGTATAGTTAATGTTATTTAAAAAAAATATTTATTTATTAAATTATAATTTAGATATTATGTTGGTTATGTTGGTTTGATGATATTATTTAATTGGGGATTGGGTGTCATTATACATACCTGAAATGTTTTATCCTTTATTTTTATTTGTTATATGAGATCATGGGGTGACTATGAGCACCCATTCCTTACTTCTATTTTGGCTAACCTCTTCTTTATTTCGTCTCACTCTATGCAAAAAGAGAAAATCCTAGGTCTTGATGGTTTTCTCATTGAGTTCTACCAAGAGTTTTAGGATATCCTTCATGCCAATTTATTAGAGGTGGTGGAAGAAGCTAGGAAAGCCAAATACATTTTGAAGGTTGTCAATAAAACTTATATTATTCTTGCTCCAAAAGCTCAAGAGGTTGATCATATCCCAACTTTTAGACCTATTGCTTTATATAATTTTATTCTGAAAATTATTATTAAGATCATGGTAGAAATGTTGAAGCCTCTTTTGCATAATATTATTTCCCTTGAACAAGGGGATTATGTGGAAGGGCGTAAAATAGTGTATGAGATAGTTCTTTCTCAAGAAACCATCCATTCCATGGATATTCAAAAATCTCCTTCCATGTTGATTCGGTTAGATTTATCCAAAGCTTATGATAAAGTGGATTGACACTTCCTTATCAAAGTTTTGAGGTAATTTGATTTCTCTCAGGATTGGATGGATTGGATTATGGGATGTATCTCTTTAGTTTCCTACTTAGTTCTTATCATTGGTATGTCTTCTTAGTTATTCTCAGCTTCTAGAGGTATTAGGAAATATTACCCACTATCCCTTTATTGATTCATCATTCTTGTTGAATGCTTGAGTAGGACTATAACCAAAAATAGGGAAAACAAAATCCTTGAGGGAGTTACCATTGCTCATGGAGCTAAACCTATATCTCATCTTCAATTTGTTCATGAATCTACTCATTTAGGTAAAGCTACAATTAAGGAAACTTATAATATTAAGTAAACCATTAGCTATTTTTCTAAGGCTACTGGGCAATTGATAATTGAAGATAAATCTAAAGTTATTTTCTTTCACTGCTCTTCTAGACAAGAATCCATGGTCTTAGATAAATTAATATATAATAAGACCTCCCTTATGATCACTTATCTAGGTATTCCCATCAATATTCGAACATAGAAAAAATATTGGAAATGGTTGTTGGAAAAAGTCAAGAAGCAAATTAGAAAGTGGGCCAATAGGTGGATTTATTTTGGGGGTAGAATCATATTGGTAAAATTAGTCCTTCAAGTTATTCCTATTTATGTTTCTACCATGTTGAATATCCCAAAGTTTGTTCTTTGAGAACTGGATCAAATCAATCATTGGTTTCTTTGGAGTGGTACTAAAGAGAAAATAAAATGGGCCTTGGTGAAAAGAGATACTTTATGTCTTCCTAAGAATGAAGGGGGGTTAGGATTTCGGTCTGCCATTAATAACAACAAATCTTTAGCTACTAAATTATATTGGAGAATTTTGTATAACCTCAATGATATTTGGACCAAAAATATCCATGATAAATATGTTGAGAACAAAATTCCTGAAGACCTTATTCAATATCAATTGCCTTCTAAAGGTTCTCTCATTTTAGCAGTTCTTAATACTAGTGATGAATTTATAAAGAAAAAATTATTTTAGATCATTCATAATGGTCGATAGAAATTTTTTTGGATAGATTCTTGGGATAGTCATAAGCCTTTGATAACTTAGTATCCCGATTGGAGGCCTTGGATGGAGGATCTTCATTGATCTAATTGGATAAAGGTGGCTAATTACTATCTGTACCATACTAGTAATTCAGAGGTTGGTAGATATTAAATCCCTATTGAGTATTGGCCTATTCAAATCCCATAAAGGTAAAAATAAAATATCCAATGCATCCTTCATATGAGAGCTCTCTCTTAGTCCCATGATAAAGATTATTTTTGATGGAACAACACTACTAAGGGTGAGTATTCAGTTGCTCAATTTTATTTGGTCTTATGTCATAATAATCCTAACCAATCATCTGATATATTTTATCAATTATGGGCTCAAAAGCTTTGGCCTAAGGTGAGGTTATTTACTTGGATTTTATTGCATTGTAGGGTGCTTACTGAGGAGCATCTTATGAAGCATGGTTTTCATGGCCATTTTAGATGTGAAATGTGTGAAGAGAACGTGGAAAATCTCAGCCATAGTTTTATTGAGTGTACTTTAGCCTTTGATCTATGGAGGAGAATGACCGCTTTACTTGGATTATAGTGGTCCAATTTTATTTACTTTTGAACAACTTTGGAGGGATTGGCCTAAACAAGAGGGTGTTGGTCATTTTTTAGGCAATTAGTTTGGATGGGTTCTACCATTCTTCTTTGGAATATCTGGAATGAAAGTAACAACCAATTTTTTAATCAATAAAGGAAGGATATTCACTATATCTAGCAAAATACCATTGTCAACTTAGTTGAATCAGTGCAACAACTCCTTAATAACCCCCAAAACTCCCACTAAATATGGGATCAAGTGATGCAAAGATTTAAGATTAGCTCTTCTAAGGGCAACCAACTTAAATAGAATGTGAGTAATTGCAAGATGGATAGAACAAGAAATTGGAAACCTCATCCTAAGAATTTTGGAAAAGTAAATACTCATGGAGCATCTAGAGGAATCCTTGGAAAAGCTCGTGCGGGAGGAACTGATAAACTTTCATATGGCTCCCTGGTTTTTAATTTAACTGAGAATATGAGTATTCTATCCGATAACCTTAATGAGGGGTATAGTATCCTTAGAGGCCTTCAAGAGGATACTAAGTTTGGATGGGAAAAGGTGCTAGTTGAGTCTGAATTTTAACTTATGATTAATATTTTGAAGACTGCTAAGAATCTAAGGTTGATTGGAGAATAAAAATAATTATTGAAAATATTTAGTTAATCCTGATGGGATTTTTGAAATTTGATTACAATCATGTGGTCAGAAATCATAATGAGAGTGTTGATGATTTAGCTAATTGGGCTTTGGAAAAAGGTGATATTACTTGCTATGATCACCCTCCTAGATGGTAGGCTTCACAAATAAGGGAAGCTCTTATTTCTATCATTTATTTGGATGGATCTAGTTCTAGAGGTACCTAGTTTCCTATTGCTTAATTATTGCTTCTCTTTGGTTCGGTCAGGGTATTTTAGTTCCCTAGCTCAAACTAATATTTCTTTTGTTTTCTTTGTTTATTATTGCCTTAATATTCTTTTGGTCTAGAAATGTCATTGTTGTGTTCTATTTTTTCTTTTTTCTTTTTTTTTTTGTTTAATTTTTTGATGTGTGTGTGTGTGTGTGTGTTTGTGTATTTTTGTTTTGTTTTTGTGTTTTTGTTGTTTTGTGTTTTTTGTTGTTGTTATTGTGTTTTTTTGTTCTTGCTCTTATGTTTATGTATGTTTGTGTTAATTGGTATTTTTGTGTTTTGGTGTGTGAGTGTTTTATATTTTTTTTTGTTTTTGTTTATTGTATGTTTTTTGTTATAATTTTATTTTATTTTTATTTTTTAGGTTTTGGTTGTTTTTGTTTTTTCTATTTTTTTGGTTGTGTCTTTGTAGTAATTTGTTATTTTTTGTTATGTTTGTGTTTTGTTATGTTGTTCTTGTGTTTTTTTATGTGGTTCATGTTGTTTTTTTAATATTATTATGTGTGTTTGGTTGCACTTTTTCTTTTCAACACACTCAAGGAGCATGCTTTTTTATATTTTTGTGTGTTTGTGTTTGTGTGTTCTTATTTTTTATTTGTTTCAGGTTTGCCTATTGAAGGTCTTCTCATAGGAATATCAACATCTTGATCTAAAAGCTGGAATTGTGACTTCATGCTTATGGAAGGGCTGATCCAGTTCATGTACCTTGGCAAGAGAAGATAATATGATTCATTAGCCTATTTGAGCATTCATTATGTGGGGATATGTACCATATCTATTTTTTTCTCTCCTAGGATCCTTAGTTCAAATAATGGGGGTTGTTGGAATATTTGAAGTCTAACCTTAATAGGACAAGGATGATAATGATGAAGTGCCTATGAGTGCTCTTGATGTATCCTGTGAGAAAGTAAAAGTTAAGATTATGGGCATTATATATGTCATCCTATGGGAATATTCTATATAAGTCTATGAGTATCTTTCTATTTAGGCCTCTGGTTATCTTCTATGTAAGTGTAGACACCAAAACATCACCAATCCGATTATGTGACTGCAAACACTTATCGCTTTGACAAACACAGCCCCCAGGGCAGCCCTCAGAGGTCAAACAGTGGTCCTAACCACTTTCATGGCAATTTTGTAAGGTCAAGAAGCAATTTGGCACATTTTGGCACTTTGTCCAGTATTCGTCTCACCCAGGGACGAATACTAACTGGGATTCGTCTCACCCAGGGATGAATTCAGAAATCGTCTCTGGTCAGGACGAATTCTAGGTTAAACGGGCAAAAAGAAAAATGTCGCCAAGTGGCAGCCAGGGACAGTCAATTATTGACCCCTGCCATGCATGCGCGTGCAGGTGGGTAGGTTGGCAGTTGATGGACTGTCCCAAGGGCAGTCATGGAAGCCCAAGTCAGGGAGGAGTCTTCTCCCCCTTGGGAAGGCATGGCCGCCACATGGCATCCCTGCATGCCCCTCCAAAGAGACCCCATGGGTCTATAAAATGGTGGCCTTTCCCACCCCAAAATATACAGATTGGAGGCAATTTCAAGCAACGAAGTGCTGTCCAATTGAACACCCACATTTGCACCTTTTCAATTCACCTTCTCACATCCACTAATCTCTTTCACAAGGGAGGTTATTGGGTGGATTTTGGAAGCGTGAATTCAACCCAAATCCAACATTTGACTACCTTAAAAAACCAATTTGCCGACACCTCGATCTTGAGAGGTTTTGGGCCTATCCCTAGTGGATTGGCGTCGAAATCAAGTGCCAACGGTGGGAGGCCCACTTGGGCACCCACGCATTTCTGAAGTTTTTGCATTTTAGAATACTAGTTCATGTTATGTTTCATTTTATTTATTTTAATTAACTCATAACTATGTTTCCATGACGTTTTGATTAGATTTCACCATGCTTTTGGTCGCTTTGTGTTCCTTCTAACTTGTAGGTGGTGACGTCAATTTCTCGAGGATAGAGGCTGAATTGGGAGAATCCGACCATCTGGGTCGTCCCAAAATGGCCCCAATTGCATAACCCCTCTATTTGCAGGTGTTTTGGAGGTCTCAGGGTTCGACATTGGAGTGGCAGCAACTCGACGCTTTAACACACTGGAATTCGTCTCACCCAGGGACGAATAATAGTAGAATTCATCTTGCCTAGGGATGAATTTTAGTCAAGAGTAGATTGGCCGACTGTTTCAATGGCAGTGGCCTTCTGGTGATGTATTCTGCCCTCTGTCAGATTTGTAGGTAATTTAGGTTCATTATAATCACTGTTTCGATAATACTTTGCATGCATCTATTGTTAATTTCAAGGAACAAAATTTCCTATATGCAGCAGGTGCTACTAACGTCTTTCTTATTTCTTTGAATGTAGGAGGAGTAGCAAGGACCAAGGACTCATCAACATCAGTGACGGCAACGTTTGGCCCGCCCATTTCAAACATGGGCATGCAAAAGGAGAACACTTACCAAGATTGTAACTGAATCCGTTTGACGCTCCTAGCCCCTAAAAAGGGAGGAGGCAATTTTGTAACCATGTTGGATAAGTTTAATAAAAGGGCTATGACTTCTCTTTAAATTTTTGCAACTCGTTTCGGTCTATTTGCCTCTTTCATTTGAATGCATTTCTTGTTTTAGGGCTTAGGCACTTTTTTGATTTAAATGCATCTAAGTAGTTCTTTCTAAAAAGCTTTTGAAATCTCGTGCTTTCAGTGGCGATCACGGTGGGACTCTGTCCCCTAATTTTTTAGATCCAATAACTGATCTTTGTTGTGTTTTTGTGCTTGACAGGTACAAATTTTTAACACAGATTGTTATTCGTCTCTGGCTGCAACGAATACCTGACTGTAATTCGTCTGACCCTGAGACGAATTTTAAATTCGTCTCTGGAAGGGACGAATTCTATTCTGCAATTCATCTCACAGAGGGAAAAATTCCTGTCTGTGAATTTTCAGAATAGAAAACCAGAAACAGCAAGTTCAGGCAGAAAAAGGGTAAAGTTCTAAACTGTCTCTGTCAAATTTTTTTGACTTTTTGCTTTTGATTTTGTCAATTCTTGCATGCTTAAAGAAAATAGTCATTTATGCATGTTTCATTTTTCAAATAAAATGAATCCCACCCACATCACGTGGTAAATTAAACCAAGGAGCTGGTCGTAAGACCCCAGCCCTTGAGCAAGACCAACGGTGGGTTCATCACCACCTTGGCTTAGCTTTGCATCCATTTCCCCGATTGTCAACTATTGTTAGGCGTAAATCCTGACGAAAGCGGACCGAGTGTTGCTGGGGTGATTCCCATGCACACGAGGATAAGTTTTCTATGGTAGGTGTCATTAATAGGACAATTTCCCTTCCGTACCGCCTATGTTCCACGTACCATCTGCTCTCACGTACCTATAGTTTCCCTCTCATAAGGGCGGGTATATAGAGAGGTTGGTATATCGGTCCGATAATGGTATATTGAAGGGGCGACCATTTATGGGAGTCATATGAGCCAACATTATGCATTTAAATGTTCTTCCAAACTTGCAAAAACAACATAAAACATCAAAATGCACTAAACCAGTTTAGGACACACTACTAATCCTTAAAAGAGATAATCACGATTTTGTGTATGTGTGTGTTCATTTCTGCTTAGTGTAGACAAAAATATAGATCATCATAAACGAGATAAAATTTGCTAGCTAGTAGAGAAGCACCACAATGGTGTACACCCGTAGCCAAGCCCAATCAAGGGCGGACACTACGGAAGGTGCACAAAGAGAGGGCATTGGTCGCCTTCGCTTTAGCCCTGAGGACTTGGCCATACCGCCTTGGCGGTCTGGCCTACAAGAAAGTCCACATCAAGCCACTTCAAAAAGGACCTATTGGGAACCTCCTCATTGGGGTACGCCTATTCAATACAGCCCCTTTCGAGAAGATGCTTTACATGTAGATCTTAATGTAAGTAGACAACCGCCTCTTGAGGCTAGATCTGAGTGGCCGCAGCTTGATGAAGCGCTAGAGAGGCATAGTTTCCATGAAGAGAGACAGTGTGAATATGCTATCTCTTCTTTGCCTCACATTCGAACAGAAAGACAAAATCCAGAGCGCAGGGCTCTTCACACAGGGTGAGCCAACTCCGCCCGCCCCTTTCAAACCCATGAAAGGGAGTACAAGGAAAACCATCACATTCCTCGAGGACAACAAACAGCGTGGGAACCTTACGTTCCTACACCCGCTAGGTATCATGATCATACATCGAGGCCACAACCTCAAGTAAATGTCGCCTACCTCGACAGAGGGAAGCAACCCATTGAAATTTTAGATCATCAAGATCAAGGCAAACATATAGGAAAAACATTTAAGCCTCCTGAACAAAAGAGAGCAGATCAGATTGACCCGGCAGTCGCCAGACATGCCGCTCGCCAAGCCCGAATCTCGTAGCTTGAGCAGGGTCATCAGGAGTTAGAGTACTTATACCGCTTGAATAAAGAGTGTATGCAGTGCGAAGTGGATGAGTTGCACTATAAACTACCTGAGAGGGTGCCAACCCCTCGCACCCAAAGAGCCGAACAATATGAGAGGCACAATCCGTTGGTGCAGGACAGGTCTCCACGACCTTGTCAAGCTTTGCCTCCGAGACCTCATAGACCTGAGAGAGAAGCTACTCCTCGAAACAATGATGGGTACCCTCAATGGGGACTCGATCAGGGTCATAGGCCTCGCCTAGAGACTCCTCAAGAATTTTATGAGGAGTACGAGCCAGAAATAGAACGGGTTGAAACACCCCATCAAGGCGGGAGGGCTGCCACTCGGCCACCCCCCCATAGGCCTCCAGTCTCCCATAACTCACAACGGAAGCAAACAAAAGAAGAAGAAATAAAAGCTTCCAATGCATACAAGGTGCTATTAGAGCATTTGGAATCTGTGGAGATAAAAGCTTTTGGGCATCAAAAACCCACGTTGCGTCAACTCCGTAGTCATCCAGTGCATCCCTCAGTGCCTACACCTCTTTACCCCGAACACTTCAAGTTGCCTCAATTGGCAGATTTTAAAGGTGAAGAGGACGCACAAGAACATGTTACAAGGTTTCTAAGTCAATGCTTCAGCATCCAAGATAATGATGCATTGTTGCTTAGAACTTTCATAACCACATTCGCAGGCCCTGCCTCGGATTGGTTCACACAACTACCCAAACATAGTATAAACAACTTAGATCAATTAGTAGATGCGTTTCTTGAACGCTTCGCCTTCAACACAAGAAAGAAGGCATCACTGAGTGATCTGGCCAGCCTCAGGCAATATGAGGAAGAAATAATGGCTGCATACGGGAATCGATGGAGGGCTTTGCTTTCTAAGCTACCCTACCATCCCCCTATGTCTGATCTAACATAGATGTTTGCATGAAGTTGCTTAAAATCAATCTCTGGTCTATTGCTGTTATAGCAATACGACAGCTTAGAAGAAGCTTTGGTGCAATCTAGAGTCATAGAAGAGATTAAGATAGGCGAAGGTGCAATCGCTAAGCCTAAAAAGAAAGAGTGGAATAAAACCACTAAGACTGGGAATACGCAATCACAACCCGCTGCGGTTAACCAAGTTGCGATAAACATTCCCAAGCCTGTACAAGAAATGCAGCCCCAAAAGGCTAATTACCAGGCAGTGCCTCCTAGTTATGAAAAGGATAATAAGAAACAGGAGCAGAATCAGCGGTGTCTCCCTAGGTGACAATTCACCCCTTACACGGAGTCTAGGGACTCCCTATTTGACCGCTTGTCAGCGGCAAACTTAGTCGCACTTCTAGAAATTCAAACAATAGACCCTAATGCTCCTAAACCTAAGGGATATAGAGAGGAATTGTATTGTAGATTCCATAGGAGAAGGGGACATGATTTAAATGGATGCTGGAAATTTAAAGGATTAATCCAAGATCTGATCGACAACAGAACATTGGCTGTGGACAACCCCATAGCGCCAAACAATCAACAAATGGGGGTATTCAAGGACCCTTTGCCTGCCCACGAGGAACAAACAAAACCTCTCCAGATTAACGAGGTGCGATAGAATCTTCCCATGCAAGGATTTGTGGGAATGATTAGCATAGTGACACGGAACAAAAAATACCCAGCAGCTACCCCAGAGGTAGCTACGAGGGAAGTTCCAACGACGTCGCAGCCTCAGCAATGCCCTATACAAGTACCTCCGCCTAGACCCGAGGTCACGATATGGACCAAACTCACATAGAGTTTGTGGACTTTGCCTTTCTTTTTTTAAATTGAAAAAGAAGAAATAAATTAACCCATTCGTTTTTCTTTAATTTCGTTGTTTGTGCTTTTTTTGTTTTTTTTGTCTTCCTCTTTTCCACCTGTCTTGTTTGTCTCTCTTTTTTTATCTGTTACATCATGCGTGTCCTTTTCGTTTTTTTTTTTTTGTTCTTTTTGCTACCGTTGTTTCGTCTTCGACCTCCCTTTTTTCTTGTTACGTTGATTTTTTTGTTTATGTATCGTTTTCTTGGGCCTTCTGTCCCCCCCGTCTTTTCCTTTTCTCTGTCGGTCCATCCATCTCTGGTTTCCCCCCAATGTAAAGGAAAGTGGAGAAGGGGTAAATGAAATGGAATATGATACACTAAAATGGATGATGTGAGAAAGGATGGAGGAAATTGATTAAATTAGAGGGGGAAAAGGATGTTTTTTTGGGGGGGGTGGGGGGGGGGTGAGAGGGGGGGAGTTGGGGATTAATTTTTTTTTTTTTTTTTTTTTTTTTAACGATATTGGTATATTAATCTCTTTATCTTAATCCTAAAAATAAGGGAAGAAACACATTTGAATTGGTTCCTCACTCTGATGGTTTTGTTTTTTTTGATCTTTGCCTTTTATATCTGTTGTTCTGCCATCTTTGGGGATGGTTTACTAATGAATCTGTTTTAAAGATTTGTGGGGGTTGTTAGGATAAAAGGAGGTGGGCCTGGGTGGGTGATGGAGGATCTTCTAATCGGACATTGTCGTGGCTCTCTTGGCTCTTGTATGAAAGGTATGCTTCATAAATTTTTGCTTTCCCCAGCGGTTTTAGATATGTCGGTTACACATGTCCTTCTCATATTCTTCTTGGATCCATATAAAATCTTTTGAATATTATCTTTTAGTTAAAATAGTTAATTACTGGGTTTATATATGATTTTTATGCTAACCCAACATTGAAAGGGGCAAGAAATGTCCACCAATCTGGGTTCCTCTATCTAAATTGGGTTTAGAAAAAAGAAAGATGATCGAAAAAAAATAAAAAAAAAATAAATAAACATACTCACAATCACCGAAATCCTCAAACCTTCTTTAATTCAGTAGACATTTTTTCCACAATTACATTTCCTTAAATTCTATTAATCCCTCTATAAAAAAATATCCTTTAATTTTTATTGCTTCTTAAACATTTATTTCATCATTAAATCATCGAAAATCGAAAAAACCCTTTCGGCCGTTCATATTGCACTTGGCGGGAAAATCGCTAGTTCGCGAATCGCGACGGGTCGCGAAATCGCGACGTCTTATCATTCAGTACGCTTTGACCACCGTTGACCCGCAAAATGGAACATGTAGCGATTTCGCTACATGTTTCCGCCGTTGGCTCCTCCCTGCGCTCTGCCCCGCGAAATCGGAACATGTCGCGATTTCGCTACATGTTTCCATCGCCGTACCAATCGCCATTTTCCGTCGCGATTCCGCCGCATGTCGCCGACGCGGCAAGTTTGCACTTTTTGCCTTCGACGCTCCCGGGTCGCGATTCGCGACATGTCGGCGAATCGCTCGCATGTTTTCAACTTAGTGCTTTTCTCGCCCCCGACCCGCGATTTCCGAACACGTCGCGATATCGCTTCGCTTCCGCCAACTCCTCGCGTTGTTGCGTTGACCGCGATCTCCGAAACATGTCGCCGCCGTCGCAATTTTCAGACTTAGCCATTTTTTGCTCAATTTTTCTCCTTTTTTCGCCCAAGCTGCATCAATCAAAGGTCAGATCCCCAACAATACATCAATGCATTCCTCAATGAGAATCAATGTGGCAAAAATGCCAACAGACCACATCGGCTAGGCTATCCATTTACGAGCTTATTCAACAGTCAGCACATCATAGAGAAGCTTTGATGGAAATATTAAAAGCCATCGAATTACAGCCTCACGAAGCAAATTCTTTCAACAACTTCGTGGGACATGTGAAGAGATGTACGGAGCCGGTCATCACCTTTAGAGAGGATGAAGTCAAAGCAATATCGAATGACACGGCAGATCCACCCCTACATGTTGTTGCACGGGTCAACGGGATCCCGTACAAGAGAGTGCTGGTAGACACTGGCTCGTCCAGTAACTTCATTACCACAGCAGCACTAAAACATTTAAAACTGCCAGCCTCTCATATCATAGCCTCCATGTACACACTGCGAGCCTTCAATGATGCAATATGCTCGACAATCGGCACAGTTGTTCTACCTATACAGGTAGGACAAAATACAATACCAACATTGTGCCATGTGTTAGAAGGTAAGATGGCCTATAATATACTGCTAGGGTGGCCTTGGATCAGGGACATGAAGTGTGTCCCTTCGATCGCCCACCAGTGCTTAAAGTATGCATTTGAAGGTGAAATACATGTAGTCCCAATGGACTTAGAACCCTTCAAGTATTGCAATGTGATACAATTAATGCCTCAGTCAACCCTCCCTTCAACGCATTTGGATTTCCAGTTAAATCCATCTAAATAGGGTCTAATACCGCAGGCACCACTGGTGACCGAATCACCAAAATCCGAGCTAGGTGAAGCTTCATCATCTGCTCCTTCATTATCAATGCCACCTGTCATGGCCAAATAGAAGGACAAGGGAAAACATATCATGGAAGAGGCTCAACCCACAGAAGAGGGGTTGCCCACAATTTCAACAATATCAACAGAGGAAACACCTAGCACTACGGAAGCTGAGATTCCTAAACCACCAAACATGGAATGGACTCAGGAAGGACTCCCGTTCCCTCCCTCCCAAGCATCGACAATCATCGTTGAAATGGCTAGTACAGGCCTGGGGGAGTAAGTAGTACAGAATGTTGTGGCAACACCCGCATTAGAGTCAGTACAGGATATGGGGAGACCTCGCCTTCCCATAGGAATAGTTGTTCCTCTAGGTCACCCACCCAACCAGACAAATTTTGTGTATGGGGGCCTTGATCATGGTCTTGAACCATGCCAGCAAAAGGAAGCAGACGAAGAGCCTTTTGTTGAAAACATCAACTATTTGTCAAATCCAGACTTTGCCCTAAAATATCTCGGCCAATGCAATTGGCACAGATACGGGCTAGGCAGATATGAGCAAGGGATGCGGGTCCTTTTCCAACCAAGATATCAGATGCCATATGATAAATCAGGAGTAGGGTTCAACCACCCCCTACCCTTAGACATCTTGGTTGAAAATATGCAAGGCCTAGAAATAGGCAACAAGGGGGGATTGGCACTAGATCCTTATGCCAACCCGAATACAGAATACACATTGGGATACTACCTCCCATGGTCAACAAACACCCTTGGAAACAGTAGCAATCCCTCTCCTTTGCTAGAGAGAGTCAAAATTTCGGACATTACTCCTCGAAGAGAACATCAACGGCTTTCGAATATCTTTTTGTAGCTATTCCCCTTAGAGGTTCCAGTTGAATCAATACAGTGTCAAGAGGATCAGGTCCCTCCACCAAGAGTGGAACAACCGTAATGGGACCAGATTAACTTACTAGAACAAGGAGAGTCCTCAATGTCGCAAGTAACAGTTGCTGAAGAGAATGAACATTTTTGGGTCTCCGAAAGTGATTTAGAAGATGAGACTAAGATGATCTATCTCAGACATGCGTGATGAAATTATCGCCCTTTAACTCATGAAGATCTGATGGGACAGATGGGCATACTGCTAGGACATGAATGGTGGGTAGACCTAGCGAGGTGGGACCAAGTGTTGGATCCATGGCTCCAAATTCCCGATGAGCATCGTCCACCTCGAGATCCTATCAAGACAACAGTGCCGAGGGAAGACCCTATCCTCCGTTTAGCACATAGGGTCGATCCGTTCGTTCCTGTTCCCCTATAACCAGATCCAGAGTATAGGGAGCATCTAAAAGAATTGAGTCATCATACCGGCGGTAATGGAGACCAAATTCATTCCATCCACATGATCTCCATTGATTCGCACCCATCTCCAATTCGGTCGATCCAGCACGGTCATTGCATCTAGACATAGATGCCATCGACTAGGATCGCGTCAATTCACCTTTATCACCATCAGAGTACTACCCTTTTGGTGAAATGCATCATTTTGCCCCATGGACAACTCAAGATATTTTTCAAGCTGAAGAGGAACCCGAGGTTCCCAACGTAGATCTAAATTTAGCTAATGATATCCATCTGATCCCGACTCCACATCAGTTGGAGGACGGATCCCACATGTCAGTCGAGGAGACGACTGATGTAGATATCAGCATAGATCCAATGAATCCATAGATTCTCAATCTGGGGTAAGTCTTTCCCCCAAAGAGCAAGCCGACTACATTGCCCTTCTCAAAGAGAAGAAGGAGGTTTTTGCATGGTCGTATAAAGATATGCTAGGACTAGACCCGTAGCTAGTCACGCATAATTTAACGCTTGATCCGAAAATCAAGCCTGTAAAGCAAAAACTATGTAAGATGCACCCAACAGTGGCCTTAATGGTCAAAGATGAATTGCAAAAGCTATTGGATGCACAGTTTGTCATCTACGTGGATTATCCGCCATGGCTATCCAACATGGTTCCCATCAAGAAGCCCAACGGGAGGATTCGCATATGCACTGATTTTTGAGATCTAAACAAAGCGAGTCCTAAGGATGATTTCCCCTTGTCGAGCATCGACGCGTTGGTAGACGCTATAGTAGGTCACGAAATGCTCTCCCTAATGGATGGTTTCTTAGGATACAATAAAATTCGTATCAATCCTGAAGACCAACTAAAAACGGCGTTCACAACGCCTTGGGGGACATTTTGTTATAAGGTCATGCCTTTTGGCCTTAAAAATGCTGGCGCTACCTACCAACGTGCCATGACATATATCTTCCACGATTACATGCACAAAACTTTGGAAGATTACATGGATGATTTGTTAGCCAAGTCCCTCTTGCGCTCAAATCATATCGCTGACTTAAGCAAGATCCTCGATCGCCTCATAGAGCATAAAGTTAGACTAAACCCCAAGAAGTGCATCTTTGGTGTCACATCTAGAAAACTCTTGGGTTTCATAGTCTCAAAGCGAGGCATCGAGGTGGACCCAAAGAAAGTCAAGGCAATCCTTGAAATGGTTCCCCCAACTACAATCAAGCAGCTCAGAAGTCTGCAGGGAAAGGTCGCGTCGATTAAACGCTTCATAGCGCAATTATCTGACAAGTGCCGACCCATGAACAAACTATTGCACAAGGGGGTTACAATTCATTGGGATGACGAGTGCCAGTCAGCCTTTTACGAGATCAAACAATACCTGGTTTTGCCATCGGTATTGGCACCACCTAGACCAGGAGTGTCGTTCTACTTATACATCTCGGCTATTGAGGTGGCACTGGGCACCATGCTAACCCAGAAGAATGAACTTCACAAGGAACAGGCTACATACTATCTTAGCCGCACCTGGTCAGTTATGAACTTAACTATGCATACGTTGAGAAACTCTGCTTGGCAGTGGTGTTGGCTACCAAAAAGCTACGCCACTACATGCTGAGCAACACTACGTATGTTGTGTCTAAGGAGAATCCATTGTGATACATGATGAGTCGTACTTATCATAGTATTCGCACGGCGAAATGGATCATGTTGTTGACGGAATTTGACATAGAGTTTATTGGAAAAAAATCTATCAAAGGACAAGTCATAGCCGATCAACTAGCAGAGGCTCCTCTTGAAGACGATCAGCCTCTGGTCATAGAACTACCCGATGATGGGGTCTTCCATGTCTTAGAATCGCCAGATTCTGATGAGCCTGAGTCACAGGCCGACATAACCCTATTCTTCGATGGTTCTAAATGTGAGCAAGGTGGTGGCATGAGAATTGTATTCTTCACACCGCAGGGTGCTCCAATGCCCCTGTCATTTAAATTAAACTTCCCGTGCACCAATAACAATGCAGAGTATGAAGCCTTGCTCCTAGGTCTTCAGATAGCAATCGCCATGAACATCAAAAGACTGAATATCTTTGGTGATTCACTGTTAATAGTCAACCAAGTCAAAGGGGTATTTCAATGCAAATGCCCAGTCCTGTAGGCTTATAAAGCCCTCGTGGACAAATTCCTGGCAAAACTTGAGTGGTATGACATCAAGGCACTCCCTCGATCATCGAATCATTTTACGAACACAATGGCCTCCTTGGGGTCACTAATTCCACAAGACCTTTCCGGTTATATGACAACCATTCAAGTCAAAACCTTATCGCAATCCGCGATGGAGCGTGCAAGTTCAGACTTGATGCCAGGAATCCGCATGATCCAGATTGAACCATCCTCCGATAAGTTCTCTCGAATTTGAGATCATCTAAAACGCGCCAACTGGGGGTCCTTGTTCTCCCCTACTCCCATTAATAGCAACACAATGCTATTCTTACAAGTTCTATCCCATTCAGCGTTTGCTAGGGATGAATTTCAAGAGGGATTGGTTGTTCATACTGTCGAGGTTTCTGATCAACAGGACTGGTATTTACCCATCCAAGACTACCTCAAGTTAGGTAATCTCCCACTTGGATTGACTCATGCCGCAAAAAGAGCACTCAAGCAGAAAGCGGCTAAATATGTCTTGATAGGAGACATTTTGTACCGTCACAGCTATGAAGGAATCCTCCTTCATTGCTTGGACCAACAAGAGTCCACTTGGGCAGTTGCCCAAGTGCACGATGGTACATGTGGCCACTTCAGTGGTATGGCCATTGCAAAGCGCATTCTTCGCATGGGCTATTATTGGCCATCTTTAGAGCGAGATTGTTGCACCTATGTCAAGAAGTGCATGAAGTGTCAACACCATGCCAATTTGATGCACGTACCTTCTCAGGCCTTGCAGACAGTCCAATCTGCTTGGCCATTCTCATAGTGGGGCTTCGATCTAATTGGAAAGATCTCCCCTGCATCGTCAGGCCGTCACACGTTTATCATAACGACCATAGAATATTTTACCAAATGGGTGGAAGCGATCCCGCTTACCTCTACGACAGGACCCCGCATTGCGGAGTTCATTTTGCATAACATCATATGTCGTTTTGGTATTCCATCCAAAATAGTCTTGGATAATGGGACGCCTTTCAAGAACAAAGACGTGCGTGCTTTGACCACAAAGTACAAGATTCAGCACAGCTTTTCAACTCCCTATTATCCGTAGGCGAATGGGCAAGCAGAGGCGTCAAACAAAATGCTAGTTGCCATCCTTAAAAAGACCATCGTAGACAGTCATAAGGATTGGCACATTCATATCCCACTTGCCCTATGGGCCTATCGCACTAGCATTTGGACACCCACTGGGGCCACTCTGTTTTCGCTCGTGTATGGCTCCGAGGCAGTCATGCCTCTAGAGTTGGAGATTCCTTCCCTGCGCATATCAATGCAGGAGTTCATCGATGATGACTCTACGCGGTAGGCCCGGTTAGACCAGCTTACGTTGCTTGACGAACGATGCGTTAATGCTCTCGAGCATTTACGTATTTATCAAGAGTGACTTAAGAAAGCTTACAACATGAAAGTTCACCTGAGGGACTTCCGGGTTGGTGATTTGGTTTTGAAAGAAAACCAGCAAAATTCTAGTTTGCCATCCCACCTAAGGGACAAGTTTGTGGCAAATTGGTTAGGTCCATATGTCATTGATAGCAAAATAGGACCCGGGACATACCGGCTAGCTTCTCTTGATGGTATCAAGGAAAAAGAACCCTTGAATATCAGTCATTTGCGACCATTTCATGTCTAAGAGAGCTATATCCCAAAATGCTCCAAGGATTCCTAAAAATCGCTTGGTCAATCCCAAAATGCTCCAAGGATTCCTAAAAATCGCTTGGTCAATCCCAAAATGCTCCAAGGATTCATAAAATCGCTTGGTCAATCCCAAAATGCTCCAAGGATTCCTAAAAATCGCTTGGTCAATCCCAAAATGCTCCAAGGATTCCTAAAAATCGCTTGGTCAATCCCAAAATGCTCCAAGGATTCCTAAAAATTGCTTGGTCAATCCCAAAATGCTCCAAGGATTCCTAAAAATCGCTTGGTCAATCCCAAAATGCTCCAAGGATTCTTGCAATCGCTTGGTCAATCCCAAAACGCTCCAAGGATTTCCACAATTGCTTGGTCAAAAATCAAGAAAATTCAAAAACAACAAAAATCATCAAAAACAACAAAAATTTGCATCTCATTTCTAGGCATACTCAAATTCATCAATAGAGAGCTCTTCTCGCAACTCATCTTCATATTCACGAAAATCAATAAATCAAAAATACAAAAATACATAGCTGCATTAAAGCATTGCATCCATACATTGCATATTTGTGGTCATATAGATCAAAGGCACCATAGGTTGTAATTGCTCTGATAGACCATCTTTTTCCACACAGTTCCATTTTACAAACAACAAAAAAACCATGCATTGTTTTTACCACACTAGAGTCAGTGGTCTTTTAATGTATCAAGAGTTTTCGTGATTCAGTCATCATTTTGCTCTTTAGCCATGTAATGTATCAAGTCAGATAGATTTTACGAAGGTAGAGTCATACTTGAAATACACCTTGTTACGTAACATCCCAACACAAATTAAAACACATAAAAATTCCCAAGTTGTGTGAACAAAAGATGAAACCTGCACAGTAATCCAGGTCACCATAAGCGAAAAGGTTATCTTGCTCATCCCCCTGTGCGAATGACCCCAAGAATGCTGAGAGTTTGCAAAAGTACAAGCATCCTCCTTACCCAATTCCCTAAGAATCCCTAGTTCTCAACAGTTGCAAAACACCAAAAATTTGCAAAAAGTCAAAACATCAAAATTTGACATCCTACAGTGCACACATCAAAAGGCACAAACAATAGTGATTTTCGTCACTCCAATCCCTTGCTCAAAAGAAAAACAAATCAAAATAAACAGTGATCTTATCACTACAAACGAGCAAATATCCCAATACAATTGAATAAAAGAAGGGAGTTGAACTTGAATCCTTGGAACTCTCAGCATTCTAAAAGGTCATGAGGCAAGCCTCAGTACCGGTTTGGTTGATAGCCTATCGGTCACTGGCGGTAAACTTCTCGCATGATGATATATCTATCACATTAACTTGTGTATAGATCAATATTTGCATGTGGATGAGCTAGCTTATGGCATCCTGGATAACACCGCAGATTAATCTAACTACATACAACAAAGGAGTTAGTGGAGCTAATTAGGTGATCCTCAGTACAGGTTCGATTGAAAGCCCATCTGGCACTGGCGGTATCCTGACAAATACCACATAAATGAAATCAATTACACACACAGGGATGTGAAATAACTTGGTCAAAAACAAGTCCGATTCATACCTTGTTCAAAAGTCTTGTAAGATAAAGTACAGTCATCGCTAGTGAGTTAAAACTGTCTGAGTCTCAGAAAACCTTAGCTACATTTCTAAACCAGCTGCGCTGCTTTCATCCTTACAGTACCATCATAAAATACAAAAGATAAAACTACATGTATACATACAAGAGTCATACATCATAGCAATCGCCTAAAAGCAAAATAAAGAGCGTCTTAAATAGTCTATGGTGCCATAACCAATCATCACAAAATTCCATTCATCCATTTTACATATCACATAAAAAATCAAAAACATTTGCATTCATCATAACATCTGCATTCATCAAAATAAATAAACATGCATACATCAATAGTCATTAGCCATCATGCATCAAAATCAAATCATCACATGTACACAATCAAAATAAAACGGTATATATATATATATATATATATCAAAAAAAAATGCCCGTAGGATACAAAACTGGTCCTCAGACCCCGCAATCATGTATCAAAACCCAACCTAAGGCGTCCACCATCATGATCACGCAGGATCGGTGCGACGAAAACTACCCCCCGTGGTGTGGGTCCTATGGGACCCTGCAAGGCGGCTACTGCCAGCCCCCGCATCATTCCTGCTACCACCTCCCTCATCTAATCTTTGGCGATGAGATGATGCTGACTGCTTAGTCACACTATCCCTTGTTCGTCACAAAGATCCACTGACCGAGGGCTCAGATAGCCGCCCACCAAGGTGGATGACCTCCCTCTCCAAGTCTATCCAGTGCAGACACCACTCTACCTCTCGTCGATGGTAGTAAGACACTACATCATCACGCTATGCCAGAACCCTATCCCGCTCTGCTAGCTGGGCCCGTAGGAGATCCCTCTCTCGCAGTGTGTCCTCTAGCTCTAGATCCCATATCCGTAGCAGCTCTGTCAGTCACGCAATCTCAATGCATACCCCAGACCCCATCTCCTCTGTATCTTTCTGACGTACAGGACTCTCTGGAACAGTAGCCTGCTCCGGCTCCCACTGCTCCTCCACGTCCTACATGTCCTGCTGATCCAAAGCATCCAAATCTACATCCTCATCCCCCACATCCACCATGTTTGCATCATCCAACGGACCTCCCCAATCATCCCCTGCTGCCTCAGCACCCTCCACTGCCACCTCTGTGCCTCCCAGTGGCCCCTCTCCTCTCCATTGTCGCAACACCCACCACGAGTCATACTCAATGGTAGTCTCGACGTCATCTACATCCGGGACGTCAATCATCGCATCTGACTCCTCGCCCAATGGCGCAGTGACTGGTGGATCTAGAGCCCTCTCGTCTCCCCAGTGTTGATAGACCATGGGCTCACCAAGAAACCCTTGGCGCACCCCAAAATGTCATGTAACCCGGCCGTACGAGAATAACTCGTGCTCGGTCCCATGCCGCCCGATCAACCACCGCTCCCTGCACACCCGTTGGAGCCACTCTCCAGCCTCCGACCAGGCTGGATAGTCTCGATAAGGATGCCAAACCACATCCCCTAGAGTGAGCCGAGAGAAGGCATCAGTATAGTGCTCTACAACACCTGCCCATTGCCGACTCTGCCCCTGCTCCGCAGACCACCGCCACAGAGTTGCATAGCCTATCTCCTCATCCTCTATCATCGCCCGATTCGTCCATGGTAACCCGGTTGGCCGCTCAATAGCTATATGCTGCCAACCCCAGCACTGCAGCAGATAACTGCAACTAACCCCCTTCCGCTACCGATAGCGGACCCCGTACAACTCCCCGTAAAGCTGCGCCAACAATGTCTGTCCCCATCTCAAAATCAGTGGTGCCTCTATTGGGCACTCCACTAACTGCCATACCAAATCTAGTAGGTTCCACGGGAACCTCATGCCAGATGAGTCAGGTAGTAGCATGTTAGAAATGAGGCCCATCAAGAATGCGTGCCTCACTCCTAACACCCCCCTCTCCTACCACCATCCAACCAAAATCCCGCCAGCCTGGAAGTCCACCTTGGCTGTCTCCATTGGGTTCGTCACACCCAGCCACCCCCCATGCCCAAAGCATCTCGTCAGCACAGCAGTCCGTTGATCACACGGTGATGTCCTAATAGGCAATCCGTCTATCGGAATCCGAAGCATCCGATAGACGTCCTCTAGAGTCACAGTCATCTCCCCGGTCAGAAGATGGAAGGTGTTGGTATGCGGATCCCAGAGCTTGATCAGGGCCGTCAGATAGGCCTGATCCGGGACCACAGGCTCCAGTCGAGCCACCTGCTTGAGCCCAAGGGCATCAAGACATTCCCAGTCATCATCAGATAGTGCTCCCCGTGCCTCAATAAAAGCAACAGGTACACGGTACCGACTCCTAACCTACAAAAGAAAATAATTCAACAAAAAAAAAAAAAAAAATTAATTAAAATCATAGAAAAAAGAAAACTGTACAGAAAAACAACAAATTTACAGCTTTAAAAACAAAAATAAATTCTGGGAGGCACTTACAGGTTTTGCTTTGGCTCCGTCGCTTGAACCAGTTTGTGCACTCATGATGACAGGAAAAATTTCAGCAGCGCTTCGCTTCGCCGAATTACCTCCTCCTCCCAGAGCTCCAAAATCGCAAGAAAAATTTGACACAAATGAGCCCAAATCCAAGTTTTGGCCCTTAAATAGGCCTTTTGAGCTGGAATTCATCCTTGACTGGGACGAGCACTCTGGTTAGTGCTCGTCCCACCCAGGGATGAATTCTGTAGCTGGAATTCGTCCCACCCTGGGGCGAATTCAGGCCAGAAACTTCAAAAACATCAAAAAATGAACAAAAATGCACTAAAAACAACAATAAATTTGCCCGATAAGAGTGCTGTTGCACTTGACATCCCGGGCATATAAAATAGACGTTGGGGTCATAAATTATCATTTTCCTAATCCCTAAGAAGGCTACTTTAGCTAGACCGCTCCATGGGAAGACATATTTTTGCCAATTTTAGCTCCAGATAGCGTCGCCAAAAGGGTTAACACCCACCAAAAACAGGTCCAAATGTTGGAAAAATTGCACATGCTTAATGATAAAACATATAAAGGCACCCTCACAAGTCATCTTGGTTCAAGCGACTCGTCGCTTTCACGAAGGTCATTCCCTCATCGATTCGTCGCTTGAGGGGGTAGTCACACTTAGTTACCAATCAACAATCACACACCCAATTAAGGAAAACGATATGCATTCAAAGAATCATTGACAAATACAATCACGCTCCTACTTGGGGTAGTAAAAAAGCAACAATAAAATTGATCAAACACTTGGCATTCGTGAATCATGAACACAAGGTTCCCCTGTGGACAAAAGGTTGTGCCCTTTGCCTAATCATGACTGATCAATGTCCAAGCTCAAGTCACACCTCACCAAAACAGGTTAACACTTGAAATCAAATCCCTTAGCTCGTCAGAAGCAAGGATTCAAGAATTCATGCCCTTTCCATGCTTGGGGCATCAAAATTTTGTTAGGTTACCAAGAAACCCTAATCATTAGTGCTTTGGTTATCTATTTTTGCTCGGTGCTGCGCTATGCACAGCGCATCCCAAAAAGGGGCATCTGTAGACACCAAAACAACACCAATCCGATTATGTGACTGCAAACACTAATCACTTTGACAAACATAGCCCCCAGGGCAGCCCTCAGAGGTCAAACAGTGGTCCTAACCACTTTCATAGCAATTTTGTAAGGTCAAGAAGCAATTTGACACATTTTGGCACTTTGTCCAGTATTCGTCTCACCCAGGGACGAATACTAACTGGGATTCGTCTCACCCAGGGACGAATTCAGAAATCATCTCTGGTTAGGATGAATTCTAGGTTAAACGGGAAAAAAGAAAAATATCGCCAAGTGGCAGCCAGGGACAGTCAATTATTGACCCCTACCATGCATGCACGTGCAGGTGGGTAGGTTGGCAGTTGATGGACTGTCCCAAGGGCAGTCATGGAAGCCCAAGTCAGGGAGGAGTCTCCTCCCCCTTGGGAAGGCATGGCCGCCACATGGCATCCCTGCATGCCCCTCCAAAGAGACCCCATGGGTCTATAAAATGGTGGCCTTTCCCACCCCAAAATATACAGATTGGAGGCAATTTCAAGCAACGAAGTGCTGTCCAATTGAACACCCAAACTTGCACCTTTTCAATTCACCTTCTCACATCCACTAATCTCTTTCGCAAGGGAGGTTATTGGGTGGCTTTTGGAAGCATGAATTCAACCCAAATCCAACATTTGACTACCTTAAACAACCAATTTCCCGACACCCCAATCCTGAGAGGTTTTGGGCCTATCCCTAGTGGATTGGAATCGAAATCAAGTGCCAACGGTGGGAGGCCCACTTGGGTACCCCTGCATTTCCAAATTTTTTGCATTTTAGAATACTAGTTCATGTTATGTTTCATTTTATTTAGTTTAATTAACTCATAACTATGTTTCCATGACGTTTTGATTAGATTTCACCACGCTTTTGGTCGCTTTGTGTTCCTTCTAACTTGCAGATGGCGACGTCGATTTCTTGAGGATAGAGGCCGAATTGGGAGAATCCGACCATCTGGGTCGTCCCAAAATGGCCCCAATTGCATAACCCCTATGTTTGTAGGTGTTTTGGAGGTCTCGGGGTTCGACATTGGAGTGGCAGCAACTCGGCGCTTTAACACAGTGGAATTCGTCTCACCCGGGGACGAATAACAGTAGAATTCATCCTGCCCAGGGACGAATTTTAGTCAAGAGTATATTGGCCGACTGTTTCAATGGCAGTGGCCTTCTAGTGATGTATTCTGCCCTCTGTCAGATTTGCAAGTAATTTAGGTTCATTCTAATCACTGTTTCGATAATACTTTGCATGCATCTATTGTTAATTTCAAGGAACGAACTTTCCTATATGCAGCAGGTGCTACTAACATCTTTCTTGTTTCTTTGAATGCAGGAGGAGTAGCAAGAACCAAGGACTCATCAACATCAGCGACGGCAACATTTGGCCCGCCCATTTCAAACGTGGGCATGCGAAAGGAGAACACTTACCAAGATTGTAACCGAATCCGTTTAACGCTCCTAGCCCCTAAAAAGGGAGGAGGCAATTTTGTAACCATGTTGGATAAGTTTAATAAAAGGGCTGTGACTTCTCTTTAAATCTTTGCAACTCGTTTCGGTCTATTTGCCTCTTTCATTTGAATGCATTTCTTGTTTTAGGGCTTAGGCGCTTTTTCGATTTAAATGCATCTAAGTAGTTGTTCTTTCTGAAAAGCTTCCGAAATCTCATGCTTTCAGTAAGCATATGGGTATCTTTATGTAATCTTATGGGGAGTTTTGATGTATTTACCCTTAATACTATTTTTTAAGCTACTTACATGGTTAAACTTACTTAAAAGGGTTTATACATTTATTTTATTGTAATTTAACCTTAAAGTCATGTTATGTTAGCTTGAGGTTAGCATCTAAATGGATACTTGTAATAAATCCAATATTGTGACATTGATTATTGTATTATTGTTAGCTCAAACCTTGATAGAGTATATTATATTATTTGATATATGTCATAATATCAAGAGTCTCTTAGATAGGTGGCAAGATATGGAATTTAAAGGTAATTTTTTAAATATTTATTATGGATATAAAGCTCCATAACTTAGATGTACACGTTCTTTGCATAATAATATTCTATAGATTACATTTCTTCTTATCAAGTTTGTAAGTTTAATTCTTGTCATTATTTTATTATTGTATTATGGCTATATTATATTTGATCCTATGGTATTTAGCCTATGATATTTGTAGTAGTATTAAGGCTTAAAAAACCTTTAATGGTATTAGAGCAACTATCAACTCTATCTAGATTGATAGAGTTTATTAGCCACTCCCAAAAATTGATTTTATCTAGTTTGATAAAATTGATTTAGAGTTTGTCTATTTTAAATGTAGTAATACTTGGACTCTATTCTAAGGTCATAGTGAAAGACTAGATTCTTTCCACAGTTGAAGAATAACCAATGAAGACCAAGACTCAACTATAGAGTTTTTCCACAATTGTAGGAATTACCAGTGAAGACTAGGACTCACCTATATTGGAAGGTGTATCAACTTTAAGATAGTTAATAATTTTAGGGATATAGCCAATCCTTAACATTAATATTGAAGAATTAGATTTCAAAAACCTTGACATTGAAGTCTTAGATCACAGATAAATTGATCTTGACAATAAAGGATTCAGGTCTTGAAGATGAACCTTAATATAAGAGAAAATATTTCAAAGATATACCTTGACATAAGAAAGTTTTAGATAGAAAGGAAGAAAAATATAATGGAAGATATTTGGCCCTATAAAATATCCTATAGTGCAAAATAAAGAGAAATCTATTAAACTATAAGCAAAGGAAAATAACATAGTGTAAAGAAATAGAAGGTAATCTTATTTAGCTTAAGGAAGGTAACATCATTTATCTCTATAAGAAAGCATAATTTGAATTTAGTAGAAAATAATAGAAGAAAGATTTATTTTTTTTGACACAAAGTTAAATAGAAGCATAAAATTGTGAGCATAACTAGTCTTTGAGTCCTAGAACATTGAGGTAAGAGCAAGAAAAAGAATCAAGAAAATATTAAATAAAATTGCAAGGTAAATAGTATTCAAAGGTATATTGGATAACAAGAAATATATTAGATAGTTCCTAGAGTATTGTATATCATCTAGATTATTTTACATCACTCAAATTATATGCCCAAGGTATTGGACAATGCTTGAGATATTTATAACACTCTAGACAGAGGATAGTGAGCAAAAGACAATGACCAAGATAGTGGATAGTGTGTAGTGTCCTAGAAATAAAAGCATCAAATGTAACATAGCTATAGATTATTCTTGGTGGGGAGGTGTTTTCCAGAGGTCAAAATTATTCTTAGGCCAATCCTATCTCACTTACCAAATCATACAATATCCTGCTCACACAAACTACCTTGTACGAACTGTAATCTCCTTGTACAACTCTTAATTACCTACACTGTACGATGAAAAATCATACAGTATCCAATATGGTATGATATTTCTCTCAGTAATACTGATAGATACTTTTTTGGAGGCTATCGTACACAGTTTTGTAATCGATCAAGTCGATTCCCCAAAACTGCCAAATCGGGTAAGTTTCTATCGATTGCTCGTTTTGCCAAATCAGGTAAAAGTACTTTGTACAATTTGTAGGATCTACGATGTATGATATGTATGAAATAAAGGTAAAACATGGTGTTATTTGAGATGATCTACTGCTCCAATATCTCTTAGGGATGTTTTGTAAAGGTTTGATAGCCCAAACAATACAATCTCTTTCATAGGCAAAACATCCTAACCGGGCTGGTGAGAGATTCCATGCAAGTAACTATGCCCAAAAATCATACAATGTTCTTTAATACATCCTTATAAATGTCCTCATGCTCCTAAATAATTCTCCATGATTCACCAGTGCCAATCTACTTAACAAAGCTGCAACAATGCATAAAACTAACATATAACAGTAAGATAGAAACTCAATTACATAATATCAATCCACAATTCATTGTCCATCCATATCAATATTGTACACAATCATCCACAATTTCTTTATTCTCATTAATGGTTTTATATTCAATTACAATGTGGAAAACTATCTCAATGTAATTGCAATAACTCAAAAATGTAATTAACTCTTTATTCTAGCAACCGGTAACCAGTAAACTAGTAGCCAGACCCATAAATTTGAAAATGGGGCCTTATATAACATTGTCTAGGCCATTCCAAAGTGGTTCCTAAGACAATCCATTATTCACAACTACCCATGTACAACTGAATACATTATTTTGGAATTTTTCTAAGTTTAACACCTTAGTTAGAAAATCCATGCGCCATTTCATCCTGAAATTACATTTCCTTTGCATTTGAGTGAATTTCAGTGCACCCTGTATGATTTGCTATTGCTCTATATGATTTTCCAATCTAGTTGTATGATTTTTCCCTTCATTGTATGATTTGCTCCCCATTGTACAATTTTACAAAACTTGAGCAAATTGTCACAAAACTATCAAAATCGAGCAAATCACTTCTTCTTCTTCTTCTAGGAGGTGGATTTGCTACCTACATCTGCCCTCCCATTTACTTTTGTTGGTGTCCTCGCCGAATCATTCTGTTTATTCCGTTGGGCCTCATATTTTTCCAATTTAGCCTCCAAGTCCTTGACTTGTGTCTTGTACATTTCTCATTCATTTCTTAGCTTGGTTGCATAGCTCCCCATTTTGATGGCTTTGGCCCCATGAAGGTTAGCCTTCTCCTTAGTAGCTTTCATGAAGTCCATCATTTAATTTTACCATTCAGAGGTAATCTTCATCAAATTATCCTTCTAGTGAGCTTCTGCTCGAAAAGCTACCTAGAGTTCTTCATTCTTCTCTATAATGGTCTCCATGTGGTGTTTTATATCTGCCTCTAAAGCTCAAACTTGATCTTCTTTAATCCTCATCCGAGATTGCTTCTCTATGACCATATCATTTAGCTTCTTGCTATCCTTTGTCAGCTCCTCTATCTTCTTGGCTTGTGTAGCCATCTACTCACTCTTTTTGGCCAACTGAGTTGTCATCTGCTCATATTTTGCTTTGAGTTGTGCCTCCAACTCCTTAATTTTATCCTTTGCCATCTGGGAGATCTATCACTTTTCCTCTTCAAGCATGTTAACTCTGGCTTCAGACTCAGTTATAAGGCCTGAAAGATCCTCCTCTAGCTTATTTATATTCTCTTCTATTGTTGTTCTATTTTTTTGTAGTTCATCTTCCATTGTGGTCAATTCCTGTTGAGTAGTTGTAGTCTCTTCCTTCTGTGCCTCCTTGAGCTGATGGATTACTTCCAATCCAATGCTTAGCCACTCTATCTAGTGTGTTAGGAAGTTCAACTTCCTTAGGGTAATGGACACTCTAGTAGCGACCCTCCTGTATTCAACTTCTATCGTATTGGTGGGGTAGGTTGGATGACTCACTCGATCCAAATATATCCTCGGGTCCTTCTTGTAATTCGTGACCATCCCTTCTAGCAAGTCTTCTCTTCCTAGCATTGTTGTTACCTCTCCCCTTGGTAACCTCCATGGATGATGTGCATGGATGTCTACTATATTCCTTATGCACTCCACACCATTCACCCATTCTATTATCTTCTCCAATTTGAGAGACACTTGTTCCTCCCATAACTTCAGTTCTCCCATGTGGCCAATGTAAAATTTCAATCTTGCACTATTCATCACATGACCTAATTGAGAAAAGAAGTGGTCCACCTTATCTTCTATTCCACGTACCTCCTCTTTTGTTGTAATTATTTGTAACCATGGTATTTACATAAGATAGCTAGATTGCATGCCCCACCATTCTTCTTTTGTAGGAGTTCTTAAGTCTTCTTCCTCCCTAAGGTGGCTAGAGCTTCCTCCCAACTCTCTAAGTGCTCTCTCTGTATCTATATTTTCCCAAGGTGGGGATTGTTTTACTATTTTCTCCTCCTCCTCGCTATCCATAATATTTACAATCTCCTCTTGATATTGTCATTGCTCAACTTGTTTTTGAGCCTTTTCTGCTTCGATCGATCCCCCCTATTGCTCCTCTATACTTTCTCGAGCTACTTCCTATTCCATGTCGCCCACCTATTGTTCGTTTGTCACTTCTTCTTCTTGGATTTGTTGTGCATCCCTTGTTGTGACCTATTGAGCAATAAGTTCTTTCTTCTATGGCACTTCGATATTCTTCAGGACATCTTTCTTACTAGAGCTTCCTGTTACAAACTTGTAACAAGGTCTCTTCTTGGACTCTTCCTTGGTGGTACATATTCCTACTCTCGCTTCATCCTGGGTAGTGGCTACTCCATCGTGCGCTACCTCAATTTCCTTAAAGAAATTAGAGGCATCCATATTCTCAAAATGTTCAGATATTTCTAGAGATTTCACTATTTTCTTCACCTCTGTCCAATATAACTCATCCAATTTTGTTGCTTTTGAATCTGATTGTTCCTTCCTCTACACTTTTAGAACTAGTTTGCTTGCCATTCTTTCCTGCTACCTTCTTGTCCTTATTTTTATGGGGCTACTCTCTCTTTCTTGAGTGAGAGGCTTCTCCTGCTGCCTTTATGCAGGTGCTTGTTGTTCTAGTTCCAACTCCAACTATCTAGAATGCTTCCTTCGATGGTGTACATCGACATCCTCCTCTAGAGATGTATCTCCTTGAGCTTCACTTCGGTGTCACTCACTCCTTGTGCATGGTTTCTCTAGAGTACCCTTTGCTAGTGGCACAACCTTTACCCACTTCAATATTATTGGTTTTCCCGACCTAATTTCTCTAGGCGGCATCAACCCTGGGAATTGCATTCCCGCTTCTATGACTGCATTCAGTAGCAATCCAATTGCTTGGAAGGCCATTCCAAAATTCTTTGATCTCTTGATCAATGCCTCATGCATTCTTCTCTCTAGGAAGGTACCCCAATCATATGGAATTCCCTTGGTGATACCTTCTATGTATTGTACCATCCACATTGGCATCTCTGTCTCCCTTATGTCCCTTGATAATTGAGCCATTACTATATTCATTGCACATGCCCAATGTTCTCCTCGTAACTAGATTTATTTGATTCTACGTGTTTCTATGCTTGAAATATTTACCTCTATCAGTGATTTGACAGTGGTCATGGTGGTAACCAGGCAGTATGCCTCTATCGGGTCTACCAATTTTTTCACTATCTCCATGCCTTTCGTCGACAACCCAAATGTTTTCTAGAACACCTCTAAAGAAACTTCCACTCTCACTAACATCTTTCCCACATTGACGTAGGCTATCCGAGTTGCTGCATTATATGCCTGAACTATCTGCAAAAGATAGTTCTAGAAGAATATCCGATGAAATGGTAGAATCTGTGCAATGACCACCACCCATGCATCCTCGAATGTCTTCCTCCAGGGATGTCCCCTATTCTTCTCCTCATTCCACCACTTCCTGCATGCTTCTACTTCGTGCTGTACAAATGTGATATTTGACACTTCCACCTGGCCTTCCTCCTATCCATTGCTCAGGTGTTCTTCTTGTTCTTGCACATGTACCTCACTCCTTAATTCCCTCCGTGAGGTAGCTTCTTGGGCCATTCTTCCCTCTTTGTGCCTCGGTGGTGTTCTATCTAGGTGTGCCCGCCAATGTCTCTGTCCCCTCCATGACCTATATCCTACTCTCCTCGGATGATTACCATGCCTTCCATGGGACTAAAATTACCACCCATGGTGTTGTTATGGGTATGCCTCTCTCTCATGTAGTAGACCTAGTGATCTCTCCACTTGATTTGTTGCGATCCACCTTAACCGATGTCCAAATTCTTCCATTGAGATCATTCCTTCAACATCTCACCGATTAGCTCAACCTCCTCTTCTACAATTAGAAGCATACCAAAAATCATACAGCCTCCTGTAAAATCGTACAATGTATGGTTCTTGTGTCCCTTGTACGATTTTACCTTCCTCCATCCGCTCCTAGATCATACAATATTCTATAGTTCTTTTCTCCAACCCATTGGTCTTCAAAATGTCATAATCTCTTCAAATCATACAACTAAAACCTGAAATCATACAGGGTGATAGTACTCTATACAATGTCACTTTCTATGTGCCCCCCCTTTAAAATTCATATGATTCCATACAATTCCATATGATCTTTTGAAAATTGCCAAAAATGGAAAAAACAACACTTCGACTGCCCTATTCTTTCCAAAAATCATACAAGCTGCCCCTAAATTGTACATTATGACTTCTCCAACCCTCAAAGATACAAAAATTTAGGATTTTTGCCTCCTTTTTCAAATCTTACACCGACCCAGTTGTCGGATTGTCCCGATCTACTTTCTAGTGCTTTTCTTCAATAATTCTTCCACTCCTTCAACCCTGGTGCAATTTTCTTCAACTTAACTAAATTTTGGCTATATTGTATGGTTGTACGGACTTTATTTTTCTTCCCCCATGATTCTCAACTTGCTTTTTTCTAGATTCCTCTATTTTTAGGGTTCTAACCTTCCATTCTTCTACAATTTCAACAATCTAACCACCAATTTCTACTTCCTCCAGTTCCAACAGCAATTTCCCACTCCCGAATCCATACAATGATGTATTCTGACGTATTTTGCTGTTATACCTCTAAAAATTTTGAATTTCTCCCCTTTTTATGGAGAAAAACCCTAATTCCTCTTTCTTGGGTTGATTTCTTGAAGCTGAAAAGATCTCCCTGGTACAAAATTTTAAAATGGGCCTACAATTTCAGAGTGCTGGTGAATATTTATCACCCATGTAGTCTTCGTTTATCTATTGTACACTTTTCCCCTTCAATCTCCTAAAAAAATTTGAATTCTGCTTGGTAATTGTGAAATTGTCAATTTTCTTTCCTTTTAAAGAAAATTTTAAAATCCTAACTGAAACCCTAACCGTCAAGAAAATCTAAAATGGTGCCATATTGCATGCTTTCTCATCTCCACTGTTAGATGACTGCCAAATCAGCAATTGGTTTAAAATTTTTGTCTTTTTCCCCCTTCTTTTCCTCCAACCACTGCTTTTTCGCATGCCACATTAAATGGGTAGTTGGCAAATCATACATTGTACGATCTAAATCGTATAGTATACAATTATGTATGATTTGCATGTCAGTCTTGCTTTGTACGATCCTATCTTGTATGATTTCATATTGTACTTTTTCTCTGTACGATCTCTATACTTAGAAAATTTTGCTTTCTTTTTCTCTGGAGAGGCTGTCATTTCCGGTTTTCAACCTCGCCCTTCCTAATTGCATCCCAAGGGATTTTCACAACTAAGGCACAATTTTTTTTCAATTTTTTTTTCATCCTAGTCTAATTATACTTACCTCCTTGGTAATCGTATAGTGACATTCACTTGTACGATCCCATCCCAATATTGACCTCGAGGTTCGACCATAACATTTTGGTTAGTGGTATCCTCTTGTACCTCTTATTCCCTTGCTTTGCTTGTCTCTGCATGTGATGTTGTTGCCTGTTCAGTTCCCCTCCTACAATGTGTATAGTTCAAAATTGTATAGTGGCAAGTTGGAGTCTCTTCCCATGGTAGGCCTTCTTCTCACCATGCAGGTAATTGATCCCGTGGTGGTGGTGTCCTCACCACTCTACTACTATTTGAGCGACTTCTTCGCCTATATCCATGGATCATTTTTGGCTCCAAACTTGGTGATCGGGTCCGTTGTTGGCCTAGGTTTCTACCTTCTACGAAGTGTACCCTTCCTCTTCCAGCAAGGTTTCAACCACGTGGGTATCTCCCCCTTCCATTTCCTCTAGGCATGAAACTTCCCCGCACTATTGATGATTCCTCTCTTACTTGGGGTAATTTCCAATTACCCACCTCTCATTGGGGTCCTTGTTTGATTAGGGGTGGTCACCCCCATGTGCGTCTTCTTACCGAGTTTGGTAACATACCTCTTATTTTGGGTATATCTTGTTGGTTCCTTACCCAATTCATACATGCTAACGGGTTATCTCCTGGCCATCTAGGAGTAGGGGGTCAGAATCTTCCTCGTCCTCTACCTCCTCTAATTGCAACATCACCAAGGTATCTATTGTTTTCTGGTCATCTACCTCTTCCTCTTCCTCGTTGGAGTCTTAGAGGTCCTTGTCAAATTCTTCCTCTCATTCTTTGGTTATCGAGAGTAATTTCTACAAACTCAATATTAGCTAGTGGACTCTGGTTTGGTGACAACTATCGTAAGGTTCTAATTCTTCTATCAGCCCATACCAAGTGATGCCTCCATATTCTTTCCTCAAAGGATCTTTGGGGAGATGAAGATGCCAATACTTCTCTATATTCATCAAAAAAGTCTATCTCAGAGCTAGAGTTAGTCCGACCCTCTTTCCTCTATTATGCCCAATCGTTTGGAAAATTCATCACTCTCTCTAATCATCAAAATTCCCTTCTTTGTCTTCTTAGCTGTTGGTGAGCTATTGTATATGCTTGTGTATTACTCTCGGGTCTATCCTCTTGAACTCTCCCGGATTGCCTTGGTCTCAATGCTCTAATCAGAATATTCTGATCCCTCTAAGGATTATGAGGATTCTTTGGTTCATCATCATCTGTACTAGGATCTCTTACCAACCATGATATTCCTTCATCACTATAATCCATCATATCTACTATGTTGTGTTGCGATTCAGGTGATGTGGTGGTCTCCTCTATGTCTCACCAAAGTACTTTTGCACCCTCGTTTATCGTAGGTTGCTTGCTTGGTGGAACTAGTGAACTTGTGCTTGCACCTTCATTTCCTCCACCATTTCTTGGAGTTAAGCCTTCAACCTCCTCAGGTTCACTTTCAATCTCTTGCAATCTAACTACCCTTTGTTCATCCAATCTTCGTATGGTACCATCCAACTCTTGGATGACTTGTGCTCTCAACCTCGCATTGTGACTCCGCAATGTTTGATACTCTTCCTACAATTGTTGAGTTTGCATTCTCATCCTCTGCTATAATAGCCCTATCTGATCCAATGGGGAAATTTTTTCTAGTTCCTCTTCTATCCTCTCCTCCCTAGCATCCTCCAAAATTTCCATCTCAAACGTGTCCACTCTATCCTCATTGTGCATTGTTAACCTTATCCTTCTTCATTCTTACGACTGTCGAGGTAGTTCTTTGTGTTCTATTTGTGGGTACCTCCTATTCGAAGCTCTTGGTAAAAATGCCATCTCCTAATAGCCTCTTGGTGTTGGAGAAATCCACTCTTCTCCTTCTTGTATGGTCCCATCAGCCCATCTGATGTGTACTCGTAACCTTCTTCTTTCACTAGGTCTAGGTGCCAACTCTTGTTGTTCAATTATTGGCTGCATCTCCTCCATTTCTACAAATAATCATGCAAGTCCCAAATTTGGCTCCTATTGCAATGGACCTGGCTCATGATGAGCCTCATCTTGAGCTTTCGCTCGTCTTCTTCATTCAATCTCTTTTGAAGCAATGAATAAACACTGTACTTTATAAGGCTTCAAATTTGAGCCATTTACAGTGTTGGGTACCTCCATCCCATTCAATTTATGTAGCCTAACTGATCCATTACTCATTACTTCAATAAATTTATAAGGGCCAAGCCATAACTTCTTCAACTTACCTAGCTTGATTTCCCTCTTCCCGTTAAACTTTAGAACTAAGTCCCCCGGACTAAGTTCCAACTTCCTCAAATGCTTGTCATGCCACGCCTTTCGTCTTTTTTGAGCTATCTCAATTTCCCATTATGCCATGACTCTTCTTTCATCTAATTTTGTCAACATCATCAGTCATTCCTCCAAACTTTCTTGATCCCCCAAGTGATGCTCTACTGCAACTCTCAAACTTGGTATCAAGAACTCGATTGGCACCACTGCTTCTTGACCATACATCAATTGGAAAGGTGTATGTTCCGTTGTTGGTTTAAAAGTTGTTCTGTATGCCCACAAAATAGATGGTAACCTTTCCTCCCAGTCTGCTCCTTCTATCCCATAGGTTTTATATAGAGTTGATACTAAGACTTTATTGGTTGCTTCCACTTGCCCATTCGCTCTAGGGTAGTATGGACTAGACAATGAGTGTAAAATCTTAAACTCTATCATCAACATCTTGATAATCTCATTAAAAAAGTTTCCTCCATGATCACTCATTATTCGTAGCAAAATATCGAATCTTATGATTACCTTCTCGTACAAAAATTATGCTGTACTTTTGGTAGAATTATCAGGTAATGCTCTTGCTTCTACCCATTTTGTTAGGTATTATGTTGCCACTACGATATATCTACACTTCTGTCTCTAAGATGTCTTTAATGGTCCTACGAAGTCCAAGCCCCAATGTTCAAAAAACTCCTATGGTTGTGATGGGTGTAAGGGCATAAAGTCCCTCTTGACCGGTTTACCTGCTCTTTGGAAAGTATCGTAAACTTTCATATGTTCTTTTGCATCATTATACAACATGGTCCACCATAGACCTGCTAACAATATTTTTTGTGTGGTCGTATCTCATCCCATATGTCCCCCTGCTAAGCCTACATGGGCTTCTTTCAATTATGCCTTGACTTCTTCCTCCATTACACATCTACGCAAGATACCATCACTTCCTATATTGTATAGCAATATTGCTATTATCTGGAAGGGTGCTGACTTCATGATTATTTTCTTCTTTTCGGTTGTGGTCATCTCTTGTGGAAACTCGCCTGTGGATAGGTATTGGCCAACCAACTTGTACCATGATGGAACAACATTGATGGCAAATAATTGTGCATCTAGAAATTCATCAGGAACTCCTGTTCCTAATGGCTCCCCTGATCATATTCAAGACAACTGGTCTGCAATCATGTGCTTCTTACTAGGTCTCACCACTACTCGAAATACAAACTCTTGGAGTGTGATGAGCCACCTACTAACTCATCCTTGTATTACTGGTTTGTTTATTAAGTACAACATAGCTTGATGATCAATGTAGAACGCAAAGGGGTTTGCCAGTAGGTAATGCCTAAACTTTTGGACTGCATATACCATCCCCAAGGCTTCCCTTTTTGTTGTACTATAGTTTATTTCTGGCCTTGACAAAATGTGACTAGCAAAGAAAATTGGTTGATCCAACTTAAATTGTCCTTCTTGTGCTAATGCACATCCGATTGCAAAATTTGAGGTATCAACATGGACATGGAATTCCTTATCCCAACTAGGAAACACCAAAATTAGATTGCTTACCAACTTAGCCTTTAACTCCTCAAAGGCTCCTTGGTGCTCCTCTGTCCATCTAAAAGGAATATTCTTTTTTTTCAAAGAATATAACGGGTAGGATACATGGGCATAATTTTTGATAAATCTTTGGTAATATCCTATTGAACCAAGGAAGGTTTTGAGTGAACTCACATCAAAGGGTTCTTCCATGTATAATATCACATGAATTTTATTAGGATCTATCTTCAATCCTTCACTACACACAATGTGTCCTAAAAATTTCCCATATGGTACCATCAGAAAACACTTTGCTGGGTTTAATGATATTTGTGCATTTTTGCACCTACTCATACATTCACTAAGGGCTGGAATATGCTCCTTGATCTTCCCATAGATGGACCAATCATCCAAAAATGCTTTGAAGTCCCCCGTTGCCAGTTGGTCAAATATATATAGTATGATGCACTAAAATGTATCTGGGGCATTACAAAGCCCAAATGGCATTCGATTATATGCATAGATGTCATTCTCCATAATAAATGTGGTCTTCAAAGTATCCTCAATGATGCTGATTTGATTGTATCCTGAAAATCCATCCAAAAATAAATAGATCTCATGTCCTGCAACTTCTTCTAAGATAGAATCTGTGAAGGGAATGGAGAAGGTGTCCTTAATGGTCATTGCATTTAGACTCCTAAAGTCTATGCATATTTTGATATTATCTACTTCCTTCTTCAAGGTGATCACTATAGGTGAAACCCATTCATTGTTTTTCACCCTGAATATGATTCCTGCTTCCAACATCTTTTCTATCTCCATGTTTACTAATATCACGTACTTTGGATTCATTCTATATGGCCTTCTCCTGATAGGTTGAGCACCAGGCATTAGTGTGATCTTATGGACACATAATTTGGGTGGGATTCCTTTTAGATCCTTATATGTCCATGCAAATACATCCTTGTACTCCAAGAATATCTTGAAAGTTGTTGCCTTCAATACCGGATTCCAATCATCGCCACAATGGACCATCCTAGGTTCCTCCTCTGTTCCTAGATTGATGTCCACTATCTTAGGTCCTTCATACTTGATATTTTCTAGCTCACTCGTGGCTTTAATTACATTCTCAGGGTGTGTCGGTATTGTATCAATCTCTGCATCTCCTACTGTATACTCCACAAAGCTTTTTGGAAATGTCCACTTCTCTTTTGTTTCCTTCTTAGTTTCTTTACTGACTTTTGGTTTGACTTATTTTTCCTTGATTTCTTCTGACTCAATACAAAGGCAATTGGGCTGAAACATTTTTTACTCCTCCATTTTCCAATGAAGGAGTCCACTATCAGATAGAGCTTCATCTTCACTACATTCATCTATGTACATCATTCCCTCTCCATCAGGTTTGTGTCCTTCATCTCCTAAGGAATTTTTTGATTCATCGGTTGTAGCTACATCTTCACTAACTCTTTGATTAGCTAGATTAATCATGTATTTGTGTTATCCCTTCTTAAAAGTGATCTGATTATTTCCCCAATTGTGATTAACTTTGGCTAATCGTAGCCATCTTCTCCATAAGAGGGCATTGTATGCAGGTTTTTGCATTGTAATCACAACAAAATCCAAGACAAATTCTTTCTCAGCTATCATTACTTGTTGTGTTGTTAAGACTCCTTTTATGTTAATATCATTCTGGTCAGCCCCATATAGTTAGAAGCTCGGTGCCCATAGGTATGGAGCACCTAGTTCTAGCCAAGTTCTCTCTGGTAGCACATTGACAATGGATCCTCCATCCACGATAACTTGCGTCAATTTGTGCCCCAAGATCTCCATATGTATTAATGCAAGTTTCTTTCCCACATCAATCATTAGTATAGTAGGATCCATAAATTGATCTTTTTGTTCTTCCTCTAAAATTGGTTGGATTTGTACCTCCATCACCTTTTGTGGTTGTATTTCTTCCACAATTGCTTTTTGTAATTCTGGGATAGCTTCTAGCAAGTCGGATACTTTAAGTTCCACTATGGTATCCAACACTTGTGCTACCAAATTTTGCACAACTATCTCCTATTCTGATGGTTTTCTTAATTCCTTTCTAGTTCTCGACTCTACTTGCTTAGTTTTCTCAGCTTCTTCTTGCAATATTTTGTTTGCTACTTGCTAGAATTGTTTTTCTCTTGTTGGATCTGGATATTTATCCTTTTTAGCTTGATTCCTCATCACGACTAAAAATTCTTGAGTTTCCTCCTCAACTTGAGGAACTTCGATGTCCAAATAGCTCACATTCTATGGGTTGCTCGAACTTGCCTACTTTGGACAATTCTCTTCCTTGTGGTTCCCTAGACCACACCATCTACACATGTGTGTAGTGCTTGTTTGTGGTGTCCCTTGCATCGGAGGTGCAGGATATTTTTTTGCAAAATGACCCCACTCTTGGAAATTGCAATATTGTATGATCGGACTACCTTCCGAGTCATACTGTAAGTGACTTTGTCCTCCCTATCGATTACCTTGGTTTTGTCTCCCACCTCGTCTACGGTTTCTATAACCGCCACTCATTGCTTGTTGCCCGCTTCCTTGGGCCTTTGGTTTCTCTTCCTGCTCCTAGATTGATAGTACCTATGGGTGTACTCTTGCATTATAGGGATAGAGCATTACCTCATGCCCCATCACATTACAAATATAGCAATAGTCATTCTTCAGAAACTTCATATTTGTATTTCCCTCTCTTTTGTTTTCTATGCACTACAGCTCATTCCTATCTGGATTGATCTTTTGTTCTTTTACCATCTTATCAAACTCCTTGCAGAATGATGCTATCGTCCTCTGTATAGTGTCATCTTCTTCACTATCTAAATATTTTGACTTAGGGTGGGATAAGATTCCCATATACGTCTATTTTGATTCACTCTCAAAGTTCTTTGCATGTTTAAGTGCTTCCTCATATGTTTTGGATGGTATTGCATTCATATTTTTCTTATATTTTGGTAGTAACCCATATATGAACCACCATTTTACTAGCACATCTACCAATGGTATCTGCATCTTATCGAATAATTGCTTCAATCGATAGCTATAGGATTTCACATCCTTGTTATCTTTCTATTTTGTTATGCAAATCTCCATGACAATGTCTCCATCATCCTTTAAAGGTAGAAATTCTTCAATGAACTTCTCCTTTATCTGATTCCAAGTCTAAAAATCAACATTATTTTCTCTCTTTAGGTACCAATCTATTGCCAATCCTCTCAAGGTAGCAGGAAATAGGATTACCCAATCCTCCAGTCTGTTTACACCATTTTCTCTTGAAATGGTTATGCAAGTCCCTATATGACGTGTGGGGTCTTCCTTACCCTCACCTGAGAATGGTGGACATCTTTGTTTGGCTGCTCTATTAGCCATATTAGGAGAGTCATTGCTCTCACTTGACGTGTCCCATGGAATATTTGTTGAATTCCTCCTTGGGGTTTCTTGCTCTCGTTGTTGTTAGAAGTGTCAATTCGAGGTATCTTGTTTTGTCCCACCACTTGGTGACCAAATTCTTGTGCATATTCACTTTACAACCTTCTTCACTAGTGTGATGGAGATGATCTTGGTCTGTCCTCCCGAGTCCTCGCGTCCTGTTGCTTTGGTGCCTGAATCCCATACTCTACACCCTCTTGCAACCCTACTGCCACTTCCTCAGGTCTCACCATCCAATATTTGTCTTCTTCCACTTTATCTTTGTCAATCATCTCCTCTATGTTTGGTGGTTCTATATCCTTATTTTTTGTCTCAATCAACATCTCAAAGTCTCCTTCAAATGTCCAAAATTACTCTATTTTTGGTTCGTGCGTACTCTGATTTGAGTTACTCGTGTTTCCTCTTTGAGAAATCCTCATGATTATTATTACTATAATGTTTTCTTGTGGTTCCCTTCTCCCACTACTTCGTGTACTGGTGTCTATCATAAAAATCATCTCTAGTCTTTAGTCAAATTCAATCTGTTTTAACAAGAATTCCAAATTCGATAAGGCAACGATGCCAAATGTAACACATATATGGAGTATTCATAGTGGGTAGGTGTTTTCTAGAGGTCAGAATGATTCTTAGGCCAAGCCTATCTCACTTACCAAATCGTACAATATCCTGCTCACACAAACTACCCTTGTACGAACTATAATCTCCTTGTATGACCCTTAATTACCTACACTATATGATCTCAAATTGTACAGTTTCCAATATGGTATGATATTGCACTCATAAAAACTGATAGATAACTCTTTTGGAGGCTTCCGTACATAGTTTTGTAATCGATCAAGTCAATTCTCCAAAACTGCCAAATCGGGTAAGTTTCTATCGATCGTTTGTTTTGCCAAATAGGGTAAAATTACTTTGTACAATTTGTACGATGTACAATATGTATGAAATAAAGGTACAACATGTTGTTATTTGAGATGCTCTACTGCTCCAATATCTCTATAGGATGTTTTGTAAAGGTTTGATAGCCCAAACAATACAATCTCTCTCATAGGCAAAATATCCTAACCGGGATGGTGAGAGATTGCATGCAAGTGACTACGTCTAGAAATTATACAATTTTCATTAATACATCCTTATAAATTTACTCATGCTCATAAATAATTCTCCATGATTCACTAGTGCCAATCTACTTAACAAAGCTGCAAAAATGCATAAAACTAACATATAACAATAATATAGAAACTCAATTACATAATATCAATCCACAATTCATTGTCCATCCATATAAAGATCATACACAGTCATCCACAATGTATTTATTCTCATTAATGGTTGTAGATTCGATTACAATGTGGAAAACTATCTCAATGTAATTGCAATAACTCAGAAATGCAATTAACTCTCTATTCTAGCAACCAGTAAACTAGTAGCCAGCCCCATAAATTTGAAAATTGGGCCTTATATAATGCTATCCAGGCCATTCCAAAGTGGTTCATGAGACAATCCATTATTCATAACTTCCCATGTGTAACTGAATACATTATTTTGGTATTTTCCAAAGTTTAACACCTTAGTTAGCAAATCCATGCACTATTTCATCTTGAAATTATATTTCCTTTGCATTTGAGTGAATTTCGGTGCACCCTGTATGATTTGTTATTGCTCTGTACGATTTTCCAATCCAATTGTATGATTTTGTCCTTCATTGTACAATTTTCTCCCCACTGTACGATTTTACAAAACTTGAGCAAATTGTCACAAAAATGTCAAAATTGAGCAAATCACTTCTTCTTCTGGGAGGTGGATTTGCTTCCTCCATCAAACAACAACATCCTTTGGCATCCTACATAAAAAAATATTGAAGCAGTGTTGGGCAACATTATAGAACAAAACATAGAGCCAAAATAGAGTAGCACAGTGTGGAATGCAAAGCATATAATCTCCAAGGAAAAGTAATATGTTGAACATTGGTCTAAGGGGTGTGAAATGGTAGAGAATGAAATGTTTGGTTGGTAAGCATAGGCAAAAAAATTTAACGCAAATGCCAAGAATATTTTGGTTATAATTGTAATACCCCAAAGCGTAGGTTTATGGTTTTAGAATTTGGAAAAATAACATAACAATTGATGTGAAGAATACCACCTCAAAATGTAAATCCACCTCTACATGCTTGAAGTTGAAACATTCCAAACCAAATCATCCCAAAGACACACAATATTCTAGCTAGCTCATTACCTGGATAAGCATTCACGTCAAAGTCTCATAGCAGAACATGAATTTGTAGAGATTAATAGAGGTAATTAATTTTTAGGGTTTCCATATTCTAAATTTTTCAATAGGAGCTATAAGGTTATATGATCTATTTATTGCTGGAGTAATAAGTAGTGTTTTACTAATTTGATTAAATTTAAGTTTATTTGTAGTGATATGGTTTGTTTAGATTAATTTACTATTTTGGTAGATTAAAGTTTATTTAGATTAAAGTTGGAGTAATAAGTTGTATAATTTAAATATTTAATTTTTTAAATCTATTTAACTTATCTTTGAAAATATTGAATGTTTGCAAATTTAATTATTTGGAAGACAAATTTCTACATCAAAACATAAGAAAACAAAAATTTGCAAAATTTATTTTTAGTTTCTAGAACTAGGGATACATAAGGATTACTACTTCATAGGAATTAAACTAAAAACATTGAATTATTTAAAACTAGAAGTGATTATGGGTTAGTGGTACATAGATTTTGGAGCCAATAGGCATATGATTGAAAACAAAAAATGGTTTAATACCTTTTGTAAAAAAATATGAGAAACCAATTGTTATAACACATAGTATGATGTATGAAGTCAAAGCAGTATGAGATGTTCTAGTTAATATAACAAATGGAAAATGATTAATTAATGTGTTATATGTCCCGATATTAACTACTAATCTCCTTTTAGTTTCTCAGCTTATGGATCAAAATTTGGCAATAAAATTTAACGTTATCAAAGGAATAAAACAATTTCATATTATCAAATAGGAAAATGTGATAGTTTCAAGATCTTATAAAGATAGTTTGTTTACTATATATACAAAAATAAATATAGCTCTTCTAGTAAGAATGTCTGAAATAAAAGAGCTTTGGCATAAAATACTAGGATATACAAGTGCACTATCATTGAATAAAATGGCTAAATATCAAATGGTAAAATCATTACCAAAACTCTCTTGGGAATCTATAGTGAATTCCTAGCAGGAAAACAACATAGAATACCTTTTGAACTTCATCAACATAGACCTTAAAAACCATTGGAATTAATATATATAGATTTATTTGGGACAATGAATGTTACTTGTATTGGAGGACATAAATATTTTCAACTATTTATTGATGACCATTCCAAAAAAATATGGGTATACTTTATGAAATACAAATCTTAAGCATTTATTTTTTTAAACAATTCAAACCTCTAGCTGAAAAAGAATCAGGAATTACTATCAAGAATCTTCGTTCAGATAGACAACTTACTACAACATATTCACAACAACAACATGGTATTGCAAAAAGAAGAAATAAAACTATCATGGAAATAGTTAGGTGTATATTAAAATAATCTCCTCTTAATCATCTATATTAAGCAGAGTCAGTTAAAATAGCTGTATATTTGCAAAATAGATTATGTATAAGAATACTTAAGAATGTTACACCAGAAGAAGTATGGTAAGGATTAAAAACAACTATAGAATGATTAAGAATTTTTGGATGTAAGACTTATATGCATATTCTAAAACAAAAACAAAAGTAGATGAAAAGTCTATTTGTGGTATATTTCTCAATTATGATGATGAATCTATAGGATATAGAATAATTGATCCAACAACAACATATATATATATATATATATATATATATATATATATAAGATATATAAGTAGATATCTAGTATTTGATGAAAAATAAAATATGGTATTAAATAACAAAAAATTGATTCAAAAGTTCTAAATTTTTTTGAAAATACAAAATGCTCATCAAAATAAAAATACAAAAATTGTACAAACTTATAGAGAAAAGAACCCATTTTGAAGACTCATCAAAATTAAAATACAAAAAATTCTACAAACTTATAAAGAAAAGAACCTATTTAGTTTAAAAATACACTTAGAGATTCAAATCTAGATCACATGCCAAATATTACTACTACAAGACCTTAAACTAGTAGTTTAACTAGAATATATAGGGGATTATTAAGATCTATGGTAGAACCTACAACAACACTTCATGATTAAAATAATCCCAAATGGAAGGCAACTATGGAATCAAAATATACATCATTGTTGAAAAATAAAACATGGAATCTAGTTGAGATACCTCTAGGAAAGAAAATGGTTGATTATAAATGGGTTTTTAAAGTCAAATATAAAGTATATGGTTCTCTTGACAAGTACAAGGCTTGACTAGTTGTACAATTATACACTCAAATAGAAGGAATTGACAATGAAAAAATATTTGCATCAATAGCAAGAACTACTACTATCATAACAATTTGTGGTTTGGTAGCACATCATGAATGGAAACTTCATTAGATGGATGTAAAAAATTCATTTCTTAATGGTGATATTGAAGAAGTTTATATGTCACAACTAGAAGGATTTGTAATCAAGGGATAAGAAAAAAAAAATTATAAGTTAAAAAAATCCTTGTATGGTCTAAAGAAAGCCCCAAAAGCATGATATATAAAAACCAATAATCATTTATTATAGCATAACTTTAAGAGAAGCTTGTCAGGTCCAAATTTCTATATGAAAGGGTTAGAAATGATATAATAATGCTTGTGGTATATGTTGACGATATAGTAATTCTAGGAAGTTCAAAGTGTTTAAAAAATGAAGTTAAAAGAGATCTTGAGAAGGATTTTGAAATGACTAATTTAGAACTTATGCATTATTACCTTGGTTTACAAATATATCAAAATGAAGATAATATTACAATAACATAAACAAGGTATGCAAAATCCTTACTTGATAAATACAAAATGAATAATTGTAAGCCCAAAGATACACCTATGGAACAAGGACTACAATTTTCTAGATATGATAGAACATTTGTGTTTTAGTGATAAATTATCATCAATTAATTAGAAGTCTCTTATATTTAATAAATACGTGACCACATATAGTTTTTATTGTAAATTATATCTCGAGATTTATGCAAGAACCTAGAGAAAGTCATTGGAAAGCTACAAAAATAATATTACAATATATCAACAAGACTACAAAATATGGACTTACATATGAGAAGGATGATATAAATTTTATCTGCAAGGATATTCAGATTTTGATTATGCTATATTAATAGATGATAGAAAATCAACATTAGGATGTATTTTTTTGTCTATGTGCAAGACCAATTTTATGGTACAATAAGAAACAACATGTAGTAGCACTTTCATCCATAGAAGCAAATTATCATGCAACAAAGGATGTAGTTTATTAAGCATTATGGTTATAATACATACTGTCATACATGGGAATCAAAATAACTCTATCAATAATAAATTATGATAATAAAGGAATATTTAATTTGATAAATCATACATGAAAGAAACAAACATATTGAATCTCAATGTAATTTTATCAGAGATAATTTTTAGAGTTATCATATTTAGTTGAAACATATTTCTACAGAAGAATAGATTGTAAACATTTTCACAAAGGTTTTGGGTCAAAACAAATTTCAAATATTTAAGAATCATCTATGAAAATCAAGAGAAACTCACAATAAATAATACAATACAATGGGTGTTAGAGGAAATTACATTACTTGATATATGTCATAAGAAAATATCAAGCTTATCTTAGATAGGTATCAAGATAAGAAATTCAAAGATCATTTTGTAAAGCTTTATTATAGAGACAAAGCTCCATAACCTAGATGTACAAGTTATCTGCATAATATGATTCTACAAATTGTGTTCCTTTTTATCAAGTCCATAAGTTTAATTCATGTCATTATTTTCTTATAATATCATGGTTATATTATATTTTACCCCATGGTATTTAATCTATGATATTTATCATAGTATTAAGGCTTAAAAAACCTTTAGGCCCTAGGATAAGATAGTAAGCTCTTGAGTATTATATATAGGGTTATTGTTGATTTACTCTATAAATAGGAGGATTTTTTGTTGTAGTTGGAATCAATATTCACACCCGAATATTAGTCACCCCTATTGTGCATATGATACTTTGCTCTTTCTATATGGCTATGAGGTTTTTCTATATTTAAGTGGCTAGGGTTTGTAATGATTTGGAATACGGAATTTGGTTACTTTCATTATTAATTTTTTGATATTAAATTTGGTTTACTATTCCAATAGATGCTTTATTTTATACATCATTTAATTTTTACTATTACTATTGTATTTATGGAAGTAGTTTCATTACAAGTGTTATCACAGGATCGATATTGACTCCCTATAGTGATGCAAAAATGGACAAAGGGCACATGAACATTTCAAGACCTTTAGATAATCAAATATACTTCCTATCACTTGGTAATTTTAATTACGTTTTCTAGATCCATGTTCTTGTGCTTTTTTCTTCTATAATATTTTGAGTTAGTTTCTACTATTTGTTTTCTAAACGTGATTAAAAAATGAGGATTAGATATACCAAGACCCTTGTAGGATATCCTTAACACTATTATTATCTCTTTAAGATGGTCTAAATAATGGGTATCTCTATCAACACAATTTTTAGGTTTTAGGTGTACTGTGACCCTTACAAGAGATCCATACCATTGCAATCATCTCTTCAAACTAATTAAAGTAAGATATATCTCTAGTATTACATTTTGAGAGTCTACCAAAGGATTATTTTAGGTTTTTCTTTAGATCCTAGTGTATGAATAAACTCATTAATTCCATTGGTTGGTCATGAATCAATATTTTTTATAGTGTATGAGTCATCCTAAGGTTGTTTGCATGAGCTAAAAAAAGCATCAACCCTAAAATATTAATAAGCATCACAATATCCCTTGATCTATAAATATCTTTTATCCATGTATAATTCCTTCATTAGGTATCATGGCTTCATCTTCTCCCATCACCCTACCTTCCTCCACTTCTCTAATTAGTATTGGTCTACCCAATATGATTAAAGTCAAGTTACATGCCTATTTTGATTCCTTGTAAACCAACACTATATGCTAGAGAAAATGGTTTACTCCATCACTAAAGTTTAATCCCAAATGTAAAAGACCTTAAATTCCATCCAAAATTATTTCAATAATGTCCCTATATAGTGTTTCCTAGATCAATATTTTAAATAGGTTATCGTATAGTAGCCAGAAGGCATGCAACATGTACTAGATCCAAAGGGACACTAGTATTTAGAAACTCACATTTAACAATAATAATTGTTTAGTCATAAAATTCTTAGATACTAGGGTAGCCACATAGATCCTTACCTTATTAGGGGTACTCTTCCATGTATTGCTAACTTTAACTTTTATTTTTCTATTGACCTTGATCCCTCCGTGGGAGGAGTTGTTCATTTTTTTTATCTCCTAATATTCTCATTCTATACCTCAATATCTTGACCATTGAGGATACAAATATGTATGGTTGTTTAGCCAATATGGATAACATCTTTTTTACTACATAAATTTCCTAGATAAGGCCTTGTCATATTAGTTGTTACTAAATTTGAAGCTCATTAGTGACTGGTATAGGAGCTTCATTGCCATGGATGCTCTCTTTACTGGCCAAAATTAAAAGTATTATTCCTTCAAAAGTTTTATAAGGGATTGGTTGAGGATTTTTCTTTAAATTTCATAGGATTTCTCACTATACGTATCATCTATAGTTATTAAATAAACCTTTCACCTTGCCTTTAAGGAGAAATTATAGCAAGAGGTTGATATGCATGATCCATAGAACCTTAATAATTTTAAACATGTGGCTATAGCAGCAAAAAAAATCTTCTTTTAAACATATAAAATATTATTTATAATTATGGTAATATCTTTAGAAAATCCATGGGTCCTCCTCCTAAGTACACACATATTCATGCCATCCACCTAATTTTGGGAAGTCAACTTTAAATGTTCATTCTTACTGCTATCTTAGATCCAAAGTCTAAGATTGAGAATCTATTCCAAGTAATGTTAAAGAAAATAATTATCCATTAAGGCATTAGTCTTTATTTATCTTTTATTTTTATAGTACAATATAAGGATAACTCTTAATACATATATCCTCATTCATGACCTATCAACAATATTACTATCAAAGATAATATTTCTATCCTTGTTACAAGTGGTCTTTTGGATGAATTACATGACACTATATGCTTTATAGTTCTTGACTTTCCCTCTAGGTTCTATCAAATTAGGGTTAGAGAAGAAGATATCCTCAACACTACCTTTTGTATGCATGAGGATCATTATGAGTTATTAGTCATGCTTTGCTCTTACTAATGCTCCTTCCAATTTATAAATTCTCATGAATTCTTTATTTTCTATTTTTTTTTGTAAGCTTTTATTAGTATTATTTAATGATATCTTCATCTACAACAAGTCCTAGGAAACCTATATAGTTCATGTTGTCCACCTATAATGAAAGGAAAATGTATCTGTCAAAATGTTAAAGTATTGCTTTGGGACCCATTTGATAAAAAACTTAGGAAAAATATTATCTTAGGAAGTTAAAAAGGTGGATCCTAACAAGATTCAATCCATGCAATATTTACCACTATCTCCATGTAATTTTAGGTCTAACCAGGTTCTACAAGAAATTTAATTATAACAATGATAAGACTTCCACTCTTCCTCTCACTAAGAAGTATATGTTTGTTTAGTTAGTAGTTTGTTAATCCTTCAATTACCTAATGGATACTCTATATACCATACTTATTAATGATGCCTTGAAAAGTGTCTATGAATTAAATAATATAATATAAAATATAATCCTCTTTAAAAGTAAAAGATACAAATTTGAGTGATGAAATGATGAAGTGTAGTCTAGATGCTTGGTATTCAAAACGTGTGCTTCCTATTTCACTTGTGTCTATATCTTACTTGTTACTATTTCTATATCACCCACTTATAACTCACCCATAATATTTATTTGGAACATGTGCTTGCATGCTTTCTTTCCTTTTTTCCTTTTTGGGATGAAGGAAATAAGAAAATATTCCTTTCATCTAAAAAAATGTGTACTTATGATTATTAGCTAAGGTATCTCTAATTAGACACACAAATTTACTAGATAGTCTTCTAGACATATATTAGAATCATTTCCTCACAAGATCATATTGGATAAATGATCCTAAAAAGTGTTGTAGCAAAATTACTTTTTTTACTCTTACATTTGGTAATCAACATCTTATCTACAATGTGTTGCTTGCTTACTATTATGAATATCTAGGATTTGACTCCATGAAATTCCTAGGGCATAATGAGAAAGGTATAAATAATAAATAAATAAATGATGAAAAAATAATAATCCCTCTCTTATGCACTCTAAAAATTGTAACTATATCCTTTCCATTTTGTAATTTTTCCTTCTATTTAGAATTCAAGGTATACTATAATTCTAAATGACATAGTATCCCCCTTTAGTTTTATATGATGTATGCTCTAATTTTTGGGACTGAACCAAAGAGATACTTTTAAAATATAAAAAAAATGATTTTACTTTTAAATTATCAAAGAAAAAATATAATAAAAATATTTAATATACAAAATTCTAAAGATAATAAATACAAAAAACAATATAAATAAATAATTTTTTTTTGAAAAACTAATATTTTATTTGATTAATACATCAAATATAAATGAAATATACATATTTTATTTGGTAAAATAAATTTTAAAAATTGCTAAAATAAATTTGAGTTAAGAAAATAAATTCAATAAAATAAACATAAACTTACTAAAACAACCTTCAATTTAGTTCTTTGAATATTTTAGAACTCCATTATGCCAAGATATGTCTATCATGAATTAAGAAAATAAATTTAAATAAAATGAACATGAATTTAATAATTTTTTTTAAATTAAAAACAATTATATTAATAAAATAATGTCGAATCATACCCAAAAAAAAAAAAAAAATGCGTGGGATTAGCACACCCCATAAACCAACACACTAACCACTATGGTTAGGAGTACACAAGAGTTTCAGAAACAATAAAAAAACAAATAAAAACCGCTAAAACAATGTCAAGACAAGTTTGAATTTAGTACTTTGAATATTTTACAACTCCATTATATGTCTACGTAAAGTTAGGATAAATATATGGGTTGCAAAAGTTGTGCAAATAATTAACATAAAAATAGATATAGATATTTAAAGTTAAATTAATTTTACAAGAACTAAGATAAAATATTTATAAGATAAATTTTAATAAAATAAAATCTATACTTTTCATACTATTTTGTAAAGTCACAAATTTCAAATACAATCAATATTTCATATACTAATCTAAAGTTTAAAATGCTTTTAATATGTTCTTAAGAATAAAAATAATTTTAATATATATATATATATATATATATATATTTTGGATTTTGCATGATGTAATTGATAGCCACCATGAATTTGGGGTAAGTTGTTTGAATTTTTATAATTGCCACAGAATAGTATTCTGTGATATTCACTCTAGAAGTAGCTGCACAGATCTCCGCGTAGTGTACCCCTATAACCACCATGCCAATATCATTTTAAAACTTTTACGTCGCTCAAAGCACCAGGTAAAGGACAAGATGAGGCCTAAGACCCAAAACTTGAACCTTGAATCTCCATCCTTTTCAAACTAAAATAATTTATATTTTAAAATTTAACTCATTTTTCATTGGACTGAACATTTATTCCTTTCTTAGTTCTTTCAATGGTGTAAAAGATTTAAAATGATTATGATACAGTGGTTATAGGTGTGGACTGTGCGAAGAACTGTGTGGCGGTTTTTGGGGTAGATAGTGCAAAATACTATGATGGCCATACAAGTTGGACAACTTGCCCGGATTTGTGGTGGCTACCGATTCCACCATGTAAATTCAAAAAATAATTAACTCATATATGAAGCCATATGGAAATAATTCCTTAACTATGTTTAAAAGAAGCATCTTAAATTTGATATCTCTTAACATTTAAAAGATATATTTGATATAGAAACCTAAATTATTTTATATTATGAAAGAATATTATATTTTTGAAATTTTAAATAAAATATTTAATAATTAGATTCTTTTTCTTTTTATTCTGTTGTTAAAAAACTAAATTTTCTTGGATTTCTACCAATGTGTATTCTCCCAATGTTGCTATGGATAGAAGGAAACTCTGGGTTGACTTAAAAGCCCTTGGTTTTTTATTTGACCTACCATGGTTGCTTTTTGGTGATTTTAGTTCTATTTTGCTACCTAGTGAGAAACTTGGAGACTCGGCTATTTTTTCGGATAATATGGAGGAGTTTGGAGAGTTCTTGACCTCCATGGGACTAGTAGATATTCATTTACAAAGTTCTAAATTCACTTGGTCCAATAGGAGAAGTTGTGGGGATTTGATTCAATCTAATATTGATAGGGTCCTTGCTTCAGTAAGTTGGATTACCATGGTTCAAGATTACTTTGAGAACTTTACTGAGAATTTCTTCTGACCACAACCTAATACTATTAGAATTCATGGAGGAGAAATGCTCGAAAGGTTATCCTTTCATATTTGAGACAATGTGGCTTTCTCATCTGGATCTTGAAGGCTTGATTAAGGCTTGGTGGAATATGAGTGTCTATGGCACTAAGATGTTCCAAGTGGCCAAGAAGCTAAAAATCATAAAAGGTAACTTGAAGAGGTAGACTCAAGAGGTTTTTGGAAACCTCTTCCATAGGAAGCAAAAAATATTTTAAGATTTACAGGAAATTGAGGAAAAAGGTCAAAGTGAAGGTTGGTCAAAGGAGTTAGCTAGTAAAGAGCAAATTACTCTTGCAGAATTCCATAATATTCTTACCAGTGAGGAGTCTTTTTGGAGATAAAAATCTTGAGCTACGTGGCTTAAAGAAGGGAATAAGAATACCAATTTTTTCCACCTCTCAACATTGAAACATAGGAGTGCTAAAAAAATAAGAGAAATTACATTGGAATCTGGTGAATGCCTTAAATATAAGGAAGAAATTACTACTACCACGGTATCCTTATTTCAAGATTTATTTTCTAAAGACAAGGAGGAATATGGGGATGCTTCGGAGGAACTTCTCAGGAACATTCCCCAGGTGGTGACAACTGATATGAATAATGATTTGAATACCCTCTTTTCTAATTATGATATAAAGAACTACCTATTTAACATTAATAAAGATAAGGCACCTGGACCAGTGGGTTCCCTGGTTTTTTTCAAAGGTTTTGGCACTTTCTTGGTTTAGATATTTTAGAATCCTTAAGAGAATTCCAATCTTCTTCCTCCTTGCTGCAGGTATGGAATACTACCTTTATTTTTTTGGTTTCAAAGAAATATGGCACCTCTTCTCTAAATTATTTTAGACCTATTAGCTTATGCAATACCCTATATAAGATGCTTACTAAGACACTTACTAATATGTTGAAAAGGCTTCTCCCCAACTTGATTTCTCCTCTGCAAGGTGGTTTTGTTCATGGTAGGTATATTGTGGATGGGATCATTACAGTTCATGAGACTTTATATTTTATGTCCAAAAACAAGTAGGCTAGAATGCTTCTTAAACTTGATATGCAAAAGGCTTACGATAGGATCTCCTGGGAGTTCCTTGACAAGGTGTTGCAAAAATTTGGTTTTGGGGATCTATGGAGGAAGTGGATTAGAGTTTGTATTTCCTCAGCAAGATTTTATATCATCATCAATGGGATACCGAGTGGTTTTTTTGAGGGTCAAAGAGGTATTAGGTAAGGTGATCCCTTGTCTCCATATATTTTCATTTTAATTATTGAAGCTTTAGGAATATCGATTCTTGCTGCTACCTTGTCCTCTAAAATTAAGGGCATTAGACCTGTTGGTATTGCAGAAGTAGTTTCTTATCAACAATTTGTATATGACACTGTACTTATTGGGGAGGCTACTTTAAGAGAGGCTAAGGTATTCCTAAATATTTTGTAGTTGTATAAAAAAGCTTCCAGCCAACAAATTAAATTTTATAAAAGTCAAATATTTTTTGTGAATACTAGGGGGCAACTTCAACATAGAATTGTAGGTATTTTTGGTTGTGGTATTTCTAACCTTCCTTCTTTATATTTAGGTATGCCATTGTTTACTAGGAGGATGAAGAAGGAGTTATGGTCTCCTGTTTTGGATAGGATTCAACGTAAGTTAGATGGATGGAAAGGTAATATCCTAATCCAAGTAGGTAAGTTGCAATTGCTTCAAGCTACCCTCCAAAATATTCATGTCTATTACATGTCTCTTTTCAGAATGCCCTTCAAAGTTAGGAAGAGGATTGACCAAATATTTAGGATATTTCTATGGGTTGGAGTGGAGGATAAACAGATGGTATCTCTTAGCTCTTGGGATAGGGTTTTCTCTTCTAGGAAAGAAGGTGGTCTTGGGATCAATAATTTATTATTGTTCAATCAGGTGTTGATTGTAAAAATAGCCTAGAGATTATGTTTTGAGGTCCATCTGTGGAAAGATATTATGATAGGTAAGCATCTGGAAAATCACATTTTATTTTTAGAGTGTTGCTCTTCTTAGGGGCTCTGTGATCTAGAATGATTTGTTGTGGGTCAGAATTTTGATTACAGAGGGTATGCGGTGGTATATTAGGAATGTTAAGATTGTGTTATTTTGGGAGGATACGTGGATTCTTCCCAAACCTCTATTTATTTGTCAATTTTTTTATGAGTTGAAGGCTCCTTTATCATTGAAACATGGAGAAAAAGTAATTGATTACATAATCATCACTAATGACAAGAGGACTTGAAAACATCTAACTTTATATATAATTGATCTTCAGATCCTTCAGAGTTTAGCAAGGTTGAACATATTGCAATAATACTTTTTTCCTCAACATAATGACAGGGACTTCCTTCTATGGACTCATTCTCCTAAAGGCATTTTTTCTATTAAGACTGCATATGAGGCCCAATCATTGTCCAGGGGAGGATATTTTCTAGCAGAAAGGGTTTGGTATCCTCATTTGACCCTCAAGATTGTATTTTTTTATGGCTATGTTTGTAAAATAAAATTTTAACTATTGATAATTTATGTAAGAAAGGATTCCATATTTTCAATATTTGTCTCTTGTATTCTAAGGATGCTGAATTTGTGGATCATCTTTTCATCCATTGTGATTTCTCAAATAAGATGTTAATTGGTTTATTGGATTTTTTTTCCATCAAATAGAATTTACCTCAAACTTTCAAGGAAATTTTCACTCAGTGGAAATCCCCCTTCATAAGGTACAACCTCACTAGGGTGTGGGATTTGGTTCTTCCTCATTTTTTATGGGGTATTTGGTGGAATAGGAACAAAAAAAATTAAGGATATTACTAGGGATGAATCCTTTGTCTTTAGAAGGATTAAATATGTTATTGAGAATAACTTGATTGTCTTTGATGTTGGAAATGGTAGGGAGGAAGTTGTGGAGAAAGAGGTTGTTAATAGTTGGAATCTAAATCTAGAGAATTTTATTTCTGTATCCAATATTAAAAAAAATTGGCTACTAGATGGCATAAACTAGCTAAAGGATGAGTCATTCTAAAATTTTATGGGGCTAACAAAGGTAATCTTGGGAGGGCTGGTGGAGGGGGTGTTATCAGAAATGATAATGGTGAGGTTATTTGGGCTTACGTTGAATATTATGGTATTCAAACCAACCACCTAGCTGAAGTTAAGGCTCTTTTCTTGGGTGTTCACTAGGTTTTTGAGAAGGGCTTCATAAGACTTCTCATTCAATGTGACTCCTTAAACATCATTCGGGATCTGCAGGTTGGAAATATTGATAATTGTTTTATCCTGAATATTATTAAGGACACATCAAAGATTTTGGAAGGTATGTTAGAAGTTAAAATTGAGCATATTTATAGGGAAGGTAACTAGGATGCTAATGTTATGGCCAATTTGGGGGTGGATAGTGGCCAGTTCAGAATTTGGAAAGATAATTTTTCTTCGTAGTTACTGATAATTTTTGCTTTGGAAGCATTGGGCCTATCTATCTAGTAGGTATTTTTATTGTCCTTTTTCTTTGATGAGATCTCAGTTGTGTTCTAGTGATCCTCTCTTTGGGGGGTGTTTTGTGGGGGGTTGGCCATTTTGGTCCCTGGTGGTTACCATTCTCAAGGAATATGCTTGGTGTTTTGCCTTCAAGCTCTTTGAGTTTGAAGTTTTGTTATTCACATATTGATGTTCTCCTTTATGCCGTACTAAGTGGTGGACTGGTCTTTGCTTTTAGATGATTGTTTTAGTTTAATTTTTGTTTCTTTTGACCTTGGAAGTTGTCTTGTGCTTAATTAACCTTATCTTTTTCTACCTCACCTTTCAAAACCTTGTTTTTCACCATTAATAAAAAATATTATTTTAAAATCATTTAATATTATTTTTTAATTATCCTACTTTTTCCTCAATTACCCTGTAAAGGATCATGTTTAACTAGCCTAGACATTCAATGATTTTTTAGACTAAACTATAAAGGTCATACATTGATGTGGTTTAGTGTACATAACCATGACACTCTAATAACGATCCTCATCTCAATAAGTATTCCATTTAATATTAATATAAAATTTATACATTATGAATTAATTGTCCAACAATTTGGTGCAAGCTTAACGAAATTTTACATTGCAAACTAAAGTTCTAATTGCAAGCATTAACATTTCATGTAATTATATTAAATAAGGCAATTAAATTTAGATTATTAACATAGACAAATTTAACTATAGTTTAAATTTGGATCTCCTTAAAAAAAATTTCAAAACTTTAAATCTGTATCCCTATTGAAAGTTTTAAGAATAAAATTTTAAATCCAAATTTATTATTAAATTAATAATTATTGAACTTCATAAAACATCATGAAAATATATGCATATTACTATTATTAATTTATGTGATAGCATTCACATTTACGTAGAGAACTCATAGATAACAAATCCATGCCATAAAGGTGACATACTTCTAAACGCTTGCTTGCATAATACTCATTACTCATCAACATGTAGATGACAGCACATTCATTCATTATCTACGCAATTGTAGTGGTTCTATTACGTGTATCCAGCAGAAGCGATTATAGAAAGTAAAGCAAAACCTACGTAAACGTGGAAAACGGAAAACTCTCTTCGAAACAGAACAACGTCACTGGCTCGAATCTCCAATTATATTAGACTTTACACTGATCGAGGTCTCCGAATCCATGTGCTCTAACGATTTGAGTGTAATCACCCGAACATCTTTTATATTTTATCAACCCTTTCGTCCACAATGTATGACAGAAAATACTCGATCCCAAGCCCAGAGAAGATCTGATTTGCGTGGATTAAAATTTTCTACAGAGTTGATGCCTATATAAATCATGCTCCCTCTCCTTGGAAACGCATCCTTGTTTTTGCCTTCTCTTCTCTAATTGTATTCACAAACATGGAGGGGATTCCGCCTCGTTTGGTTCTCGTCACTTTGGCAAGCTTGTGCATGCTGGAAGGATTTATCATCTCTGGGGTTGTTGCTTACTCATATCCTCTTCCAGTTCCACCACTAGCCGGGCCTAAGACACCTCCACAATACAAAT